>CAMOHE010052831.1:6275-44516 GCA_946598075.1 Artocarpus hirsutus | reverse complement strand
TAAAAGAGGGAGGAGAATCAAACAATATTATATTATCCTATAAATATATTCTTCACTTTATTTTTTTAGGGGGCTAAAAGGGAGGAGTATGTACTTTACATAAATAGACAGAAAGGATGGATGGATGTGATTATATTGACATGAGATTGTGTAAAGACAAAATTGGGTGGTTAATGAATTTAACCTTATAAGAACATGTTCGTCTTGAACGTCGGCTCGCAGTTTCTTTTTAAATAATTATATTGTACGATCTTCTTCTTTTTCTTTTTCTTCTTCTTCTTCTTTTTTTTTTTTTTTTTTTGGCAATAAGCAAATTATGTGAAAGAGAGTGAAGTGGACCTCATAACCACGAAGTCACTAACCAAATGGAGCCCCATTTGCCCAACTGTAGACCACTCGACATGATCTACATTGGACAAATTTGGGAGTCTTTGAGAGGTACCTTTTCCTACACTTCACCATGACATATTTATTGCATCTTCCTAGGTCCACAACCAGGTAACCAACTCTTTCCATTTTACAAATATAGGACATGATCATGTTTTTGGAAGTGGCAACTAATGTTTAGTGCCTTGCAATTTAATTTCTATGCTTCAGAAGTTATTTCTAAGAGTCTCGGAATAATTTGGGATGTAGCCTCTTTGAGAAACGAAAGGTATAGGGGAGATCAGTTCTAACAAGATTTAATAAAATCTTTATAATATTTATGTTTTGCCTCTTTTATTTATTTATTTATTTATTTTTTTGTGCTACTCTCCCTGGTATCCGAACCCACCACAAGCGGTACGAACCCGTAAAGGGCCTCTTAATGCTCGTGGGGTTAACCCGACTAATCCAGAGTCAACCCAAGGAGAGACTCAAAGACAAAACACTACCAGTTGCATTCCTAAGGACTCTAACCCGAGTCGCTTGCTTAAGCAAAATAGCTCCCTGCCAACTAAACTAGCCAAATGTTGGTTGCCTCTTTTAATTTATCCTCAACGAAATTGCATGCCATTTATTATTTTAAATCAGATGTTCTAAACAGGGAAAAGCATCATCCAATAAAAGAGGGAGGAGAATCAAACAATATTATATTATCCTATAAATATATTCTTCACTTCATTGTTTTAGGGGGGCTAGAAGGGATGAGATATATACTTTACATAAATAGACAGAAAGGATGGATGGATGTGATTATATTGACATGAGATTGTGTAGAGACAAATTTGGGTGTTAATGAACTTGACCTTATAAGAACATGTTCGTTTAGAACGTCGGCATAGTATTATGCTCTCGCAGTTTCTTTTTAAATAATTAGATGTGTTAATGATACAAAAGCATGCTATTAGGTTGGAAAAGCAAAGCCAAAAACGTTTCTAATTAAAAGCGGCTATTAGGCTTTAAAAATAATTAAAAAAACAGTATTAGAGCATTATACCTTAAAAAAAAAAAACATAGAGAGAGAAAAGAAAAGAAAAGAAGAGGGAAAAAAAAAGCAGCTATAGGGGGCCCCTTAATGCAAGTTGCACAAGCCATTCATGCTAATCAATTATTATGTCAACAATTTCTTTCTTTATTCATGAGCAGCAAAATAATATTAGTAGTTTTGAACTTTGACGTGCTAATTAATATATATTGCAAACTTTTTTTTTCCCTTTGAAATATACTAATCTTGAAAACTTATGCTATACATATAGTTCACTATACCAGCTAGCCTTTGTCACGCAGTTATTATTAATTATTGCTCAATCATCGAGTCCTTACTTCTGAAACGGACGTAAATGATTTAGTTAGAAAAACGAGATGATGTCACGTTAATAATAAAATTTGCTATCTTTTTTTTTTTTTTTTTTTTGGGTAGCGCTGTAATGTTGAGTCCAATGAGAAGAGATTTAAAGTTAAAACCTTGAAACAACCATTGTCCTTCCCAATCATTCGGTTTCACTTCTGAATCTAACCTCATTTACCTCCAATTGGCTCGTTTGGTGGGTTAGATTCTTGTCTGTTCAATTTATAGCCGTTTGTTTATGAAAAATGTGGTCCATATCTATATGTGGTGCTGAAAAACTTGCTTGAGACAACGTCGTGGTCACTACATCGTTACGATGATGACCTCCATACAAGACCCTAATTATTATAATTCTCGTCATTACCATCTATTTGAATTATCTTCGCAATATTCAACTTAGAGACTTGGACAAAAAAAATTAGGTTCCACTTTGAGCATAAGTAAAATTATTTGATACTCAGAAAATCACTAGTATTCCACATTGTTACCGACGATTTCTATGCTTATAATAATCGAAATATGTATTATTTGATGGGAAATCTAGAGCAGCGCACCTCTAATTAGTCTTAGTAAGGAGCATAAAAACTTATGTTCTCTGTTAAAGCTATAAAGTTTATTATCTCATTTTTTTTCTCCTTTTATATATTATTAACGTAAAAACAACGAATTTTAAGAGAATGATATAAATTTTTTTTTTAAAAAAAGGCGAGTTCTTGGGACAAGTTCTTATGCTTAACACGAATAACATTTTTAAAAATATTTTTCTCTCTATTTTAGGCCATTTACAATAGGATCATGTATCGGTAGTAATGTTTTTAACCATTAAATCTTATCAAAATAAATAAAAGAGCATGAACTTTAAGGCTAATCTTGTTAATGGTCTCTAAGATTTATATCTCGTCTCAATTTAGTCCCTTGTGTCTAACATATTCCATTTATGTCTCGAATCTATTACTTTGTTTTAGTTTCAATCTCTCACTTAAAATTCAACAAAAAATTTTTACAATATTCTCTAACTTTTGTCCGTAACCACTTCTAACAAAAGAACTAAAAGTGAAACAAAATAAGAAATTAGAGACTAAAGTGGGACATTTTAAAAATTTTTCATTATATATTTAATATTTGATTAACGAAATGATCAAAATTGAAACAAAGTAATGGACTAAGGACTAAAGTAGGAATTTTTCAAATGTCAGGGAATAAAATGACACCAAGGGTAAACCTCAAAGGAACATTTTCAAGATTAACTGTTGTAATAAAATAAAAACATGCAATTTTTATACAAATGTAATGGCTGAAAAATAGAGACATACTAGTACTTTAGTTTTTCAAATTCTATCATAGAATCACTCCCTTCTTTAATAATGAAAATCTCAGCAAAAGCAGATCTATCCACAGAAAAGTCAAAGTTTGCTAACTTGTGGGTACATAATAAGAGTCTCCAATGGGCTATTCTCCAAACAATAATGGCATCATTCTTGTGTTGGTCCCAAAGTGGGGCATTTGTGGGCCAATTGTTCTCCGTCTGAACGAATGTTTTTAAACCCTTCATGTTCTGTAATCAGCGGCCGAAGAAGTATTCTCTTAGTGGTGGATCAAAAATATTCTCCTAAAAAAACAAGTTACATGAATAATCCAAAACCAAAAAATGAACCAATGGGTCTTGATCGTAGCTCACAAGGAAAGACAGTGATTCAAAGCTTCAACTATCTGACCAGAACTGTGGAAAAGCAAGAGCAATGGGACTCGCAACATTTTGTTTGGAACCTTATTGGTGGTTTTCATTATTCTACGTGCTCCTAGAATATATAATTTGAGTTATAAGAGGTTGAACCTGATGAGAATTTCAAGTTAGATTCACGGGAAGGGGAAAAAAAGTATTGCCCAAGAAATTAAGGGGAACTGAATTGGGAACTCACAAAATTTTATTATTTCTCTCTATTTGCCGAAATTGGGTAATTCATATATTTGAAGACTAATCTAGTTTTGTTTATGTGCCATATAAAGGCTTTGAACTTCACTTTATAATTGTAGACAAAAGCATGGTGGTGGATCTAAAGTTGGACGTTGGTTTATACGTTTGCACTAATAATTTTTAAACTCTACTTATCGAATAAATGCAAACTTAATTTGGTTAGTTTTGCTATTGAGTTGTGTAGTAGTACTTGAAACTTACGTCTTCCGCCATTATTTTTTGTTTTAATTCGAAAACTTTAGGTTTCTTAAACAATTTTAATTATTTTCTGTTTAGCTTTAATCAAGTAATTAATTAACTTGAAGACATGTCAAAGGAGAAACTTGATGTTTTCTACCCGTAATGACAAGGTCAGCGCTTTAATAAATAACCGAACTATAAATCATTCATTCTTCATTCAATTTTCTCAGAAAATGGCTTCTTAATTTATAGTCGAAATGTCATTTATCACAGCAACTTTCCCCCGAAGGAGACTTACTATAGGCTGCCAAGCCAATAATATTAATATTATATTTATCTAACTGCATTATAAAAGGGCAAATAATGAAAGAAACAAACACGTTCAATTTTGCCCGTGACTCGGCAGAGCCATTGAGGAATGCAAGCATGGGGAACTTTTTCAAGGCCTCCTCGTCACACGAACACAAACAAACAAACAAACAAAACTTCCCTAGATTTCCACTTTGAAAACTGACATTGGATTTTCTTTTTTTTAACCCTTCTATAACACATTTTACGATGACAAATGTGGCATATCACGGATCGATGACAGTAGATCAACATCACTATTATCATTATATGGCAACATAGAAGTCATTCCAATTTGTCATATTTTATCGTAAAATTTTCGTCACGCATCAACTATCACTACTTACGTGGCAGTGCGGGGAACATATAAACTGTCTCATCTAATTTTTATAATAATCATATTTTTGTCACATATACAGTGATGTAACACCCATCTTTTAATTCAACTTCAAATCTCTATATGATTTAGTCTAAGGTCTCCTGTCCCAAAAAAAATAATAATAAGGTAAGAAAATATCATTGTCCTTAGCGTAAGCCATGTGAAGTTGTGAACCCGCCGACCAAGCTGTAGCTCAAACCACTCTCTCCTCCTCTCATTCTGCGTCTAAACGTGAACAGTGTCTCTCTCCCACACGCTATAAATTCCACTCCACAGACATCATTGTAGCATTGCTAGCCTTCTCTTGGACAGTCTAGGGCCCAAAATCCGAGATGGGTTTTAGGCTCGGAGCTCCCTTCCCCCTGTTTCTTCAGGTTCTGCTCTTATTTCTGCAAGAAACAATAGCAGGGAATGTGTTCTATAATGTGAGCAGTTTGAGAGGCAGAGAGCAAGTGAGTGGGTGTGATTTGTTCCAAGGAAAATGGGTTTTTAACTCTTCTTATCCTCTCTATGAATCCTCAAGCTGTCCATTTATAGATCCTGAGTTTGATTGTCAAAAAAATGGCAGACCTGATACGCAGTACCTCAAGTACGCTTGGAAACCTGACTCTTGTGACTTGCCCAGGTACTAAACATCTTTATATACACTCACAGATATATAGATATATATTATGTATATTCTAAATAATGTGCTACTAACTTTTCATGTTAACAAGTTTTAATTTTGTTCAACATTTTTTTTTGGTTCATTTTTTTACTAAATTGGTTATTTGGTTTTGTTATAATAGGTTTAATGGGGTGGATTTTCTGGCGAGTTGGAGAGGGAAGAAGATAATGTTTGTGGGTGACTCACTCAGTCTGAACATGTGGCAGTCGCTGGCGTGTATGATTCACGCGTCTGTGCCAAACTCCAAGACAAGCTTTGTGAGGAGGGACTCGCTATCTTATGTGACATTCCAGGTACACAAACAATCAGTTTTTTTTTTTTTTTTTGGTTGCCTTCGGTTCTACTGTTCATTGAATGATTGTCTCCTTGTCTTTTTTCCATTATTTTATTACTTTCCTATTTATTTATTTATCTTGGAAGCTCTATCCAATTTTTCTTTTGCTCTCTTCAATTTTAAGTGCGAATGAGAAGCCTATTTGGTTTTGGATCGGTAATTTTCACGCCATGAAATTATGATAAATTATACAGCTAATACGTCTAAAGGAGTCCTATTTGTTTCGTAGTAGTTTTTTTTTTTTTTTTTTAAATTCTAGAATCAAAGATTCAAATACACAAAAAGGAGTAATTAAGTTGAAAGATTAGAGAAGATATGAAGAATCTCTATCGTTGCTTTAACGTCTAAAAATAAGTTAAGAAAGTCATGACATAACAAACGAGGCATGTTTAGAATCTAATTGTCTTTTTCATTTTCTTGTATCAAATGATGGGAAATGTAATGTTAAACATAAAGGGATTGGAAAGCAAAGAAAAAATGGAGGAAAATAAATAGTAATGAACTCATGACATTGTAATTTAGAACCATGGAAGTTAGAAGGTTCTTTACTGGGCCAGCAAGAATAATGCAAAAGTTAAAGCAATGAACGATTGCAATGAAGTAGGAGGGAAATAAAGGTTCGAATTTAATGTGAATATTGAACTTTGTTCTTCTCTTTCCATTTAAAATCTCTTATTCTAACTTTCTTCACCTTTTGTTCAAGAATTCTTCTTCTTTCTTCTTTCTATTTTCTTTTCTAAAATTTTGTATTGCAAATTCCTTTTTCTTTGGACAATTGAGCTCAAACTATTAGACCCTAATAAATTGCATTGAACTTAAATTTATTGAGAAATATTTCTTGGTGTACTTTTTATCAAGTCTTTATTGTGTTGGCATGGAAAGCTTTTATATATGAATAGAACTATATCTCAAACTCTTACGGAGTTGAATTTATGTTATGTTCTGTCTTAGTTACATTTTTTTTTTTTTTGGTGAGAAAGTACAAGAACTGTTTTCATTATGGCGCTAGGCTAACAAATTTGAACCGAAAAAATTGGTTAAAAAACTATAGCATGTAAGAGCTTCATACTATAATACCTTTTGACCTACACTGTATCTTGTAAGATTTTGTACTATTTTGGCTTGAACCAACTAGTTCAAATTGGTTTGCCAAACTGAAGCTTCATTGCTTTTTAGCCAGAAATTCTCCCAAGTCTTTTAATATATATCTCAATGGATTTTAAAATTTTTAATTGAGGAGTCTAGCACTTCTTTAATTATATGAGTCTAGTCTTGCTTGCAGTATTATTTTTTATCAATATTAATTAGGACTAACGGTTTTCAATCGGATTTTTTTTCTTAAAAAAAGGATATGAGAACTTGCTAAGTCGGGGCTGCTTATATCCGACTACCACAAAATGATGGTTTCTTTTCTTTTTTCTAGGAATATTTAAAATTATGATTGCTCGACACAATTCTCATTCTTTGCTCGGTTGTTTGCATCGTTTCCGTTGAATTTGTAGCATATTAACAGTTTGCGTCCTGAATTTTTTATTTTAACAAATTGCATAATAAACTTACAAATCTGAAGCAAATAATCCCTATTAATGCCAATTTTTTTACTATAATTTTTACATGTGATTCACATGTGTTGTTAATTAACAGCATGAAAGTTTTTTTTATAAATTTCAACCTAAATCTATATTTAAAATAAAGTTAATTTAGAAATTTTTATTTTGATAAAAAACTTAATTAAATATACCAATCACAATAAACTTGGGTTAAAATACATAAAAATGACCATTATGTCATTAGTTTGCTATTCGCGTGATGCCAATGTCAATAAAAAAAAAAGAAAGAAAAAAAAACTAACATCATTATCAAAGGGATGATTTATTATAGATTTGAAAATAAATAACGTAACTTGTCAAAATTAAAAATTTAGAAAAAAAATTATAAATGTGAGATAATTTGGAAGAGCAATAGTGCGAAATATCTTTCTTACTATGGAAGTGAGAAAAAAAAAATGGGTGCTTTTGACTTTTACGACTGCATTATGATTAGCAGTCACGTTAGGTCTTTCACGACCGGAGACAACTTCCCCAGTGTTTTACAGGCTGTGATCAACAACTTGCCAACCTGTGGTCGTATACATAATACGCGTGTGTGTCTGTGTGTATATATATATGGGTTGTCGACTTCAATTATTTTCTTGATAGGTTAATTAGCGTCATTTATGACTCGTTGTCATGCATGTCACACAAGTCAGACAATCTTAGAGTTGTTTTACGTTTAGTTTCATTAAATTTTGGAGCGTACAATAAACCATAATTAATCACATTCAAAACTTGTGGCTTAAGCAGCCATTAAAAAGAAAGAAAGTACTCTCTCTCTCTCGTGAAGCTATAATCAGTCTTTAATACTTGTTTAGTTGGAATTTTTGTGGCTTCATTTTCAATGGATGAATTTATCAGCCATGAGGCTGTCACCGTCCAAATACAAACATATGAGAAAAACTTGATTCCCGTGACACACTATAAAATAATGCCCCCAATTAGAAGTCAAGAAAAAAAGTGAAACCGTCGCATTTGAAGTTTTTATTCCTTAAAGTATTTAAAACCAACGGTGCAGATATAAATGAAAGTTAATTTTTTTATTTTAATTATTTTTTTGGTTCAGAAGAAAGTTGGTTGTCTGTTTGCAGGACTTCGGAGTAACTATGTTCCTATACCGAACGCCCTTTCTGGTGGACTTGGTCAGAGAATCAGTGGGACGTGTGCTGAGGCTGGACTCCATTGAGAGTGGCAACGCCTGGAAAGGGATGGACATGCTGATCTTCAACACGTGGCACTGGTGGCTCCACAGAGGAAGATCTCAGCCGTACGTTCGTCTTGTCAGCTCTCATTTTTAGTTTTTTTGTCTACAAAGTTTTTGCCCAATGTGACGGGTCTATTTGTTTGCATTGAATTGCAGATGGGATTATTTGCGAGAGGGGAGTAACTTGTATAAAGACATGGACCGATTGACGGCATTTTATAAGGGGATGAGTACGTGGGCCAAATGGGTTGATCTCAATGTCGATCCTTCAAAGACCAAAGTCTTCTTCCAGGGAATTTCTCCCACCCATTATCGGCAAGTGCAATACCATAATCTAGATACAATGCAAAATCGAGCAAGTAACTAGCAGGTGTTTGGAATTTCAGTTCAAACCGATCAATTATAACTATGAATAATATAAAGCTCTCAATAGCTACAGTAAAAAATAAAAAGTTATTACAGTGTAAAGCTCTTACATGTTACAGTTTTTAAATTTAAAACGTCAATTATAACTAAAAGTTTCAAACGAAAGCATAAGTCTATAAAGAATACTTTAATTAAGACTAGTGAACAATGATGCTTAAAAGAGAGCTTATTCAATAAAGTAAATGTTGTTCATCATTACTTGTGCTAAAATAGCCATATTATACCAGTACAGAAATATGCTAAATATGTTTTGCTAGTGTGCTCTAGAGTTTTTTTTTTTTTTTTCCCTACTGAATCACACACCTCAAGTTCAATTCTAGTAATCTCTTTCAGAATTTAAACTACAAAAGTAAATACAAATGACATAATTTTTAAGCCCACTAAGATGATTGTCACGTTGCTAAATGCTTATTACCAGGGGCAAGGAGTGGAACCAGCCAAAGAAGACTTGCAACGGACAACTAGAACCTTTAGCAGGGTCAACATACCCTGCAGGCGCACCACCAGAAGTTGGGGTAGTGATCAAAGTGTTGCGCACAATCGAGAAACCAGTTTATCTGCTAGATATCACCACACTCTCACAGCTAAGGAAAGATGCTCATCCCTCAGCCTACAGTAGGGATCATTCCAGCAATGACTGCAGCCACTGGTGTCTCCCCGGATTGCCAGATACTTGGAACCAGCTGCTATATGCAGCACTTTCCTGAACTCGATAATAAACAACTTCATTTTCTGCATTTACGTACAATTCTTTGTACACCAATTTGGAGACTCAATTTCTCATTGCTAGATGTATGTAATAAATTAAGGGTGGTATAAAAACAAACTGTAAAGAGATTGATTGTTTAAACAAAATGATGTATTGGGGGATGACTGATAGAAACCGATTTGATTTACAGTGCAAGCCATTGTAGTTGTGAATTTGGGCAGGTGGGAAAGGACTTTGTTGAGAATAAACTTGGCTCTTCTGATCCTAGTTGGAACATTTCTGTAAGTTTGATTTTATTATTGATGTTAATAAATGTTGTTCAGACTGTTGGATGTTAAAAGAAATTTTCCGTAAAAGAAAGTATTGCAATGAAAAGGAAAGAAAAATAAAAGAAGAGGCTAATATGGATGTAAGCAAACAAGCTAGTAACCAAAATAAACTGCTGCATTTACTATGTAACAGTCATCATTCTTATCTCCCATTTCTTCCCCGTGCACACCACTTGAGCATATCAGTCCACCATCCACAACTTTAACCTTCAAAATTTTACCACTGCATTCAATTTCAACCAAAAAAAACCCCGGATATTAGCCATGGGAAGATCAGCAATAGTTTATTGCATAAAAGAATAAGCTGTATAAAGAATTGTCTGTCAAGCCTTGAAAAAAAATACCAAATGTGTGTGTGTCTTCATTAGGCCAACAGAGTGTCAGAATCAATGAGCAATGTGGTTGGTACAAGAATTCATGAAAAATAGGAATAAGGAGAAACAAAGGGGATTGGGGGTTTCATCCAGTCAATCCCCTTTGCCTAAAGCAGAAATCTCGGTACCCATTAATAGAATGAAAAGAACCTGATCAAATTCTAATCAAAGGATGGGCTTAATTTCACTACCACACCACACCACAAACACAACACAACACCACACGACCCATTTTGTACAATGGGAAATCATGAAACTGAAGTAAATCAATTTTGTAACCTGTAGGAATAACTTGGGCAAGCAATTAGTTAAACGTGTTTCTCTACCATGCCATGGCACTAGATTATATTTGTATTTCAAACTAAGCGACTACATACCACTTCCCAAATTAGTCTACGAGTAGGAAAAGTCCCAGTACAAAATGACTCTCTCTTGTCATCATTTTTTCCCCCATAAAATTGTTGAACAATGGTTGTTGAAGGTTTTGGTTCCCCAGTCGAAGCCTGATAGGTCCCACGTTAAACGTGTTTCTCTACCATGCCATGGCACTAGATTATATTTGTATTTCAAACTAAGCGAATACATGCCACTTCCCAAATTAGTCTACGAGTAGGAAAAGTCCCAGTACAAAATGACTCTCTCTTGTCATCCTTTTTTCCCCCATAAAATTGTTGAACAATGGTTGTTGAAGGTTTTGGTTCTCCAGCCGGAGCCTGATAGGTCCCACGAACATAGGGAGCGCGTCCCCTGGGGGTCGAACCTTTGATCCACTCGTATAAGAGGGCCTTAGGTTCCTCCCAGGTACCAATCCAACTAATTTGGATTTGCCTTAGGCCTCTGGGAGTCGAACTTTTAATCCACTCGTATAAGAGAGCCTTAGGTTCCTCCCAAGTACCAATCCAACTAATTTAGATTGGTACCTTGATATACCTAAGACCCTCTTATACAAGTAGATCAAAGGTTCGAATCCCAGAGGATGTGCTCTCCCTGCAGAAAGCAAATTCGAGCAGAGGCCCTCGAGCTCTTCCGGCAATATGTTCGAAGGACCCGTCAAGCTCCGGCCGAGGACCAAAAACCCTTAACATAAAAACGCACGTTTCTATGTTGAGGGTTTTGGTTCTCCGGCCGGAGCCTGGCGAGTCCCTCGAACGTATTATCGGAGAGACCTAAGGAGGCCCCTGTTCGGATTTGCCTCCTGGGGGGAGCATGTCCCCTAGGATTTGAACCTATGACCACTTGTATAAAAGGGCCTTAGGCTGGATTGGTACCTGGGATAGACTTAGCCTTCTTATACGAGTGGTCAAAGGTTCAAATTCCAGAAGACGCGCTCTCTCCACGGGAGGCAAATCCGAGCAAGGGCCTCTTCAGGCCTCTCCGGCAATACATTCGAGGGACCTGCTAAGCTCCAGCCAGGGACCAAAAACCTCAACAATGGTTATCTCCACTAAAATGTAGTTGTGACTTTAGATTGCACTCATGAAAGAATTCTACTACAGGTCAGAGAACAAACTTCACGGAAAAAGCTTCCACTAATTGATTCTAGAAAACTGAGAGGCTTTTTAATACTTTATATACTTGTGATAGCTGTTGACCGAATCTTGGAATGAGCGATTCAGCAGCGAAGGTGACAATAGCTTGCTAATGTTTCAGGAAGAGAAAATTAGAGCAAATGAAAATACTCACTAAGGAAAGACTGATTTGACTCTTTCTACATCCAAAGAGTCTTGTAGAGAATGAGGCACTCCTAGCTTGATCTGTAGCTTCATCTGCTCCAATGTAACACCACGTATCGAGACTGTGTAGCACAACACGATGACTAATAAAACTAAAGGAAAAGTCACTTCCATTCCAAACACAAAACAATTCTAAAATCGTAAAAGTAAGCAAAGAAACCAGAATTTCTATGCAAATCTAAAAGTAAAAAGCCAGGTTCTACCATCCAACACTTCTACATGAGCCAGTGATATGCATTATTCTTTGTGGCTTTTGACTCTTCAATGAAAGCGCTTCACAAAGAGCCAAGGCTCCAATTCTCAGAACAGAACCAAGAAGCAAACCAAAAAAGTATTTGACAAAATCAGTTTTAAGCAAAACTTTTGGTGCTACATTATAAAGCCTCACATGCTACAGTAAGCAGAAAAGGTAAGCTACAATATAAAGCTTTTAGTTTCCACATGTTACAGTTTTTAGTTTAAAAGTTTCAGTTCTAACACGCTTCCCAAACACCCTAGAAGACAGCAGAGGAAATCCAATGAGGCCCAAGAAAATGAATTGTTACTAACTAAAAAAGATTATTGGATTATTGAAATTGTGTTATTCTTCTAATTCTCTCTCTAATTATTCTCTCATTCTTTCTACAACAAATTATTTACAGTCCCTGCATCACAACCACAAGTGCAACCTCACAACATAAGAACTACCCCAAGTTTTGTTAAACCCATAAACCGAAATGCAAATTTCCAATTAGATTATTTAACAGTATGGCAACAAAGACAAAGCGTAGAGACACAGTCTTCTTCAGTATTTAGTGACATATACAATGATCAGATTTCCCAGTTCACGTATCTCGCATTTCTTCACTGAACAACAAGAAAGAAAAAAAGAATTGCCAGGCAGAGAAATCCATAAGAGATCCGGGAATACCTCGTCCAAACGCAGGGATTGAGTTTGAAAAGATGGCGTCTCTGCACGCCCGCATAGCAGCCGCTGTAATATCTTGTCTGTTTCACACAATTCAAGAAGAAAATTTTCGTATCGTCATTTCACAATCGTAACTGAAGAAGAAAAAAAAACCTGAAATTTCCAGATTTCTATACAGACCCATGTTGGTCGTAGCCCACGCCCAACTCAACGAACAAGAGCTTCATCTACGGAGCTGAGGGGCTGCTGACATCGATGGTTTGGCTGTGCTCGGCTTCCATGGCCGACGCTGATGAAGCCCTAAGACGGCGAGAGAATCGAGGAGGTCGAAGATGAGATGGCTTTGTGAATGGGGAGAGTGATGGTGGGTGTGAAGCTGATCGGCGATTCCGACGACTGGAGTTACTGGTTGAACAAAGAAATGGTGAACTTAGGACCAAGCTAACAGTCATTTCCTTTTGCACGCAAAACTTCATTTCCCGTGGCATCATAATATTATTAGTTGGGGTTATTTGCAATCCTTCGCTTTATTTCCGGAGTTCCTTTTTTTTTTTTTTTTTCTCTTTTGAGAAAACCAATTGGACTTATTAATTACTAGTAATGTCTGCCAAAACAAAGGATCCAACAAAAATAGGAAAACGACTAATCCAATAGAATCTACATGATTAGAACAAGCAGAACTAGCTAAACGACAGGCCACCGAATTCCCCTGACGAAGAATGTAGCAAACTCTGCCGCTATTGGCGTGAGAAGTAACATCACAAATATCTTCAATGATTAATGCTTCAAGAGCTCTCAGTGCCAAATTTTGAACCCCTTTTATCACATTTGCAACATCCGACTCGGTCACCCAATCTGAAAAGCCACCCTGAACTACAAATCGCACTCCTTCCCTGACCGCAAGGCACGCCGCCACATAAGGAGAGAACCTCCCTGGATTTTTTAGAGCCGCCGAACCTAATATTGTCCCTGTACAAACTCTGGCACAAATCCTAACCTCAACGAAATCAAGATTCTCCCTAACCGCCACATCAACGTTAACTTTCAGTACTTTACCGCTAGGAGGCTTCCACTCTTTGGCCCCTTGAACCGAACTGATCCCTCTCCTACTCTCAATTCTTGAGCACGAGATATATTGCCCCAATTATCTCCTAATTCTCTCCAAATTTCACGTCGCCCCCATAAAACCATCATGAGTAAAACCGTTTCAATCTCTTCATTATCCCCATAATATCATACCAAAAATCTCAAAAGTCTTCACGCTTACCTTGGTCCGACATAAAAGAGCAAAGAAAGCTAACCGGGCCTTAGGAAATCTTTTAAGTAAATCCCAAATAGCACTCAATTCCCAAACTTCCCGTGCTCTCCGGCACAACCACAAAATATGTGAACCTCCTCCGCCTCCTCTTCACATATTCGACATATAATGTTCAACTTCACGCCCTTCCAAGAGAGTTGAGAGAAAGTGGAAAGAGCACTGTGATACACCCGCCATACATGACTCTTTATCTTATTCGGAACTCGAGCATTCCATATTTTAGCCCACCACCAGTAATCACCACCTTTGCCATAACTCTCTCCTGCTTCCGATTTGACATCTCCACATCGTAGCCCGATTTCAGCATATATTCACCTTTTTTTGTCAAAATGCCATATGAGACAATCATTCCTCCCCACAGCTCCAACCGAAATGCTAATTATAGAATCATGATCAACATGAAATAATACACTCCTAATCTTCACATGATCCCACCCACAAGCATCCATTAAGTCTCCCACTAGCATTTCCTCATCAACACTCCTCGATTTGGATATAGGAAGTAAAGTTTTTGGCCTCAGCACCCTATCCAAACACTCTTCCCATTCTCAAGGCGCCATCGGACACCCATCCTTAACAACTCTTTCCCCCATAGAATGCTCCTCCAAACGTAAGAAGGGTTACGGCCATTTTCAACTTGTAGAAAATCCGATGACGAAAAATACTTAGCTTTAAGAACCTTGACCATTAGAGAACCTAGATTAGTCAATATTCTCCAGCTTTGTTTGGCAAGAAGTGCTCTATTAAAAACCTCCATATCTTGGAACCCCATACCTCCTACGCTTTTAGGTCTGTATAACTTTCCCAATCCGATCTTCCGGTCATCATCACAACCACCCCACCAAAACCTCACCACCATGGAATGAAGATCTGCACGCAGAGTGGAAGGAAAATTGAACACATTCGTAGCATATGTGGAGGTAGCTTGGGCAACCGTCTTGATTAAGATAGCAGAAAATAGTCTACTCTTCCACAACTACAACTTCTTCCAAACCCTTTCTTTAAGATAGCAGGAAGACCCAAATAGGACTCTGAGAAACGGCATGCGAAAGACCCAATTGAGATAGAATAATACCTTGATAATTTGCATCAATATTGGGATTTAAAGTAACAGTCGATTTCTAAAAGTTAATGGCTTATCCTAAAGCTTTTTCATATATTCTCAAAATATCCTACACCATCTCACAGCTTCCCATATTTGCCCTCGAGAAAATGATGCTATCATCTGCAAGTAAGAGATGATTGATTCTTTGAGCACTCCAAGCACATGCAACTCCACGCAAGCTACCAGTCACCTCTTTTTTACTCAACAAAGCCAAGAAACCCTTGACATATAGAAGAACCAGATAAGGAAACAGAAGGCACCCCTGTCTTAGCCCGCGATTTGAAATTACGTTATCCTGTGGTGCACCATTTACCCAAAAAAGAAAGCTTGGAAATGGTAATGCAATCCAACACTTTCCTTACCCAACCATTAGAGAAACCCAAACACAACATGATCCTCTCCAAAAAAATCAAGCCACCATATCATAAGCTTTAATCACATCCAATTTCAAAGCCGTTTAGCCATTCCGTCCCCCATCTTCCTTCAGATAGCATGCGTGGTCTCAAAAGCCATGATAATATTGTCCATAATAAGCCTTCCAAGAACAAAAGCTCTCTGCTCATTCGAAACAATGCGTGGAAGGAAATTCTTCAACCTACTTGCCAAAATCTTTGAGATAATCTATTTCCAGAGCATTTTCACTACAATGTTAAATTGTTGTGTTAATATTAAATTTTGATATTGGAATATAAAAAACATTGTCACATATTTTTAATTATATCAAATATGTTATATAAACTTGATGATAAATTTACCATCAAATTTATTATTCGATGAATTTGGGCTCAATTTATCATATATGATACATTATTATTTAGAATTCTGATTATTATTAGCTAACACATTAACTCTTTTTAATCATTATAATATTATTATTTTTAAAATATTTTAATTTAATTTTTTAACAAATTTTAAAAATTATAATTATAACAAAATATGGATATGGATATAGCATTTGATTTAATATTATTAATCAAAGCACAAACGTAACGCCCTTAAGTGGAGGTAAATAATTTTTAATAAATAAAATAAAGATCAAAAAATAAAATAGAACTTCAAATAAATTTACCCGGTACTAAAATCAAAACTCTTAAAACAAAGTAAAAATATAAACAACAATTAAACCATAGTTTAATGTAACACCTTTAAATTTAATAATATAATACTATCATCATCATCATTCCAACCCTCAACAGTCTTAATACGGTCTTAGAAAGTAACACATGATGGACATTCTTAACAAATGAAGAAAATCTAACGTTGTATAATTACATAGCTTCCTCAACTATTTTTTTCGTAGCCACCTCACACTTGGTGAGTCCTGACAAGATGAGAATATAGGAGAATGAGCAACAACATTCTCAGTAGGAAAAACATTACTCATCTTTAGGTTTTTATTATTACTACATTAAAATCTGCATGGTTGTTAGTTCTCAATATTATTCATCAATATTATCATGTTTAATTCTGGGGATACCTTATGATCATTCTTACCAAGTTCCATACATACATATATATATATATATATATATACACGCACACACATATTAATTTAGAAATCAATTATGCTCATCTATATCTATCGTGTAATAGAATATCATATCACTCAACTCACCAAAACTTAACTAGGCGTGCTTGACCACCTTACAATCATTTCGAGGGTGTTCCGGGGAGGAAACATCAAATCCTATATCCTCACCAAATTTATTCTTGTACACTATGATCTGAGATTTTTAACCCAAGGGAGCGTCATCACTTACCCCTATTTTACCTTTTAGGGTATTCATGCCCAAAGACATAACCGCCGCCCTCTTCACATCTTACCATTCCTTTATAATCAATCATTATTTATAGAATTAGTATTCCCAACCATGTTTTTCAATTTGCAACAACATATGTCAAATCAATATATTCCTCACTGTACAATACAGGATAAATTCATATCATTGTCTCATATGTGATACTCATATAATAACAATTTAACATATATATATATCTTGCAATAGAACAACCAATTTTAATTTCATAAAAACCTTACAAAAAATAAATAATAGATTCCTTACCTCTTGGCAAATACCATGTTGATAACTTCTAACTCACAATATAAAGTTTACCACATAAGCTCTAAGTACTTTGTTATCTTACAACGTATAAAATAACCACACTTTAATTAAATTCCTAATCCATAATCATACTGATTTACCATCTATTCTTATTAATGTGACATAATCATTAATATAAAATCCTTGGAACATTTTGTAACATAGAACAATGAAAAACAGGCATGTTTGGACTATTCGACCGGCCTATCGATCAACTCTTTCCGGCCTACCGAACAAAAATTCTATTTTTGAACCCTCTGTTGGCCTGTCGGTCTCAAAGTTCGGCCTGTCAATACTATTTAGCCATTGACCTGTTGAACCGTTGAGTTCAAGCTGTCGATGTTTGGCCTATCGAACTCCCAATTCGGCCTGCTAAACCTATCGACTGTTAGCCTGCCAATTTTGCTTAGTGCAATCGACCGCGACCCTCCAGAATTGGTTTTACCAAACTCAATTCATCCCAAAGTGGACAGATTTAGTTTTAAAACAATTCTTCTATTCCAAATCAGTTTTTAATGCATAAAACTCGTTTAAAACACTTTGAAAGATGCTAAGATGTAGATAAACAAACTTCGTTGAATTTTCATTCCCAAATCACAATCAAAGGTTACAAATTCAAAGTTCATTTAAAACCAAAACCAAAACACGCTTATATCAAACTTTTTCATTTAAAACCATGGAAATCTCTTCATCTGTGATAAACTTTAAAATATGTTTTCAATATTCATATGAAATTAAATTGACAATGTAACCTTTGTTGTAGACATATAAACTCATATTTTTCTACACATACGCTATAGGAAAAACAAGATAGGTGTATGCCAATATCTCATGAAAACTCAATTATGCAGCAAATTAAATGAGTAAATCTGGAGTAAAGATGGTAGATAAAACCATATTTGTTTTCTAAAAATCTTACCTCAAAATCTCATTCAAAACTTTAAGTCATCAAATCAAGGAATTAAGCTCAGGTTCAACTTTGGCATGGAGACTTTCGAACAACATGGAGCTGGGTTTCTTAGACTTAGAGAGCAAAACAAAGAAGAAGAAAAGAGTGAGAGGGGAGACGTTTCAAAGAGGAAGAGAGAGAGCTAAGTGTTTCACAGAGAAATGAAAAGATAGACATGTTTTTCTTTGTTGGAGGCCGTGGTTGAAGAAAGAAAAGATTAAAGAATGGGAGACAAGCAGGTGAGAGTTAGGGGCATTTGTCCTCTTCGAACACTTTAATATTTAATGCCAATTAGAAGTTCCAAGGGTATTTGGTAAATCTACGAAATACGTTAGGAAATTTTAGGAAATTTAAAAATAGGCAGAAATAAACAATATGAAATAAATTTTAGATAAGACAAATTTTAAATTGGCACACTAATAATTAATTCAAGTATCATATTATCCGTTAAAAAAATAACAGGTGTCACAATAAAGTAAAATAGAACGTAAAATATTTTAACACTTCGATAGTAAATATAACATTAATATTGATATTTGCATTAAAAATTGTCTTATTTTCAAAATAATTATGTGTTGGCATATGAAAAGTAATATATTTTTAAATTATCCCATAGGATAGTGTATAGGGAATCTTTTTTTAAATCAAAGTGCTTTTTAAAAAACATCATTTTATTAAAAAAAAAAAAAGAAAAACAATGGTATGAGAAACATATTTGCCACGTCAGCACGTACTATTATCTTAACCATTGAATTAACTTTTCAATAGTTCGACTTATGATAGGAAGCACTTTTGCATCATGCTCTATAAATTTTATAATGTGAATACTAGATAAATCAAATAATTGAAAAGTTAATCTAATGTTTAAATATTTGCCGCACTGGCACATATTGTTATTTTAATAGTTAAAGTTCAATTTAGGATTCTAAGTAGTTCTGCATTGCGCTCTACAAATTTTAAACATGGATGCTCATAAATTAAACCATTGAAATGTTACTCTAACATTGAAAATACAAATAGCTTTATTTATTGTTAGGGCAAAAATACATACTCTAATATAAGAGCTCCTTTTAAAAAATTCTTATTTATTTTTATTTTGTCTCATATAACTATTTACGAAATTTTTTTTAGTTTGATTATATTGTTTTGTACCCTGATTAATTCCATTTACAGGATTTAACTTTTCTCGACTCCTTTTCGTTAAGAATTAGGCAGCCCTCCTTAGTTAAAGGGTTTACGAAAATTTTTTTAGTTTGATTATATTGTTTTGTGCCCCGATTAATTCCATTTACAGCATTTAACTTTTCTCAACTCCTTTTCGTTAGGAATTAGGGCAGCCCTCCTTAGTTAAAAGGTTTTGTTTTTTTTTTCTTTTTTTGTTTTTGTTTTTGTTGATGTTGTTGTTTTTTTTAATTTTTTTTCCTTGACTAAACTGCTATGAATGGTGTATTTGTGTACCGCTTTGGTCTTATTTTTTGCAAAAAAGTAAACTTGATCTAAAAATTTGTGTGCTTCAGTTTGGATAAAAAAATAATTAGGTATATGGCATGGTAGTAGGAACCATTAATTAAAACTGTTTTTATTATAGCATGTAAAAACTTTACATTTTAGCAAATTTTTTTTTCTACTATAACATATGAGAGTTTTATACTTTTCATAACTGAAATAGTGAGTAAAACTACTATTGCCAAATAGCATGTAAGGCATAAGAAGCGCAATTCAAACTACATTTTTTGTAGTCCCTACAAACACTTGATTCAAAATCCTATTGATCCCAATAGAGAAAGCCTCATCCTAAGGGGCATTACAAATGTCTAAATGCTAAAACATTATAGATGACTACATATTTTAAAGAAAAATTATAATACGTGATCAAATTATTGTTATGAAATTAAAATCTAACACAATATTTAAAATATCTTAAAATATTTTTAATGACAAAATAATTATTTTAATGATATTATATATTGTACTATATAATTATATTGTAATAATTTTAATAATATTATTTTAAAACATTTATAAAAATTTTACAAACTAAAATTATATTTTAATTTAAGAAAAGTAACTGAGGTAGTTGTCTCATTAATCTTAAAGAAAAAGCTAGTATGGTCCCAATAGCTAATAATTCTAAATTTTATAGCTAAAATGGAAAAAAAAAAAACAAAAAAAAGGGACAAAAGCGTGTTGAAAAAACTGGAATATATTATAGCATTTACTGTACATTTCATTATTAAGGGCTCACTAATTTAAAAAATAGTACGCCCTTTCCCTTTTTTCAGCAACATCTCCTTCTTCTTTTGTCCAAGCCATCATCACCCTCTCTCCTCTTAAAACAACACAAGCACATATATTATGAAGTGTCAGATTTATTTATTCTTAAAGGGCATTCTAAATGTATATTTTGCTTCTTTCTGATGATAAAGTATGAATGAGATTTTCTTTGGTGTGTTTTCTTGACTTCTCTCCAACGAAGATGGGTTCATGTAATAACTAAATGAAGAGAAAGCAAATCTTCATCGTTAACATCTGTCGGAACAAGGCGAAGATGAAGCAAGTTTTTGTCCCATGGCAACTTTGGGTTAAAAAGGAAAAAAGTTTATCATAATAAGAATGATAAAATCCTTGTGCTGTTTGGTGATTTGGGAAATATTGGGGGAAACGTGATCATTTTTATATCAGTAATTTTTCCACACATGGGTTTGGTTCGGCATGAAGGTGGGTTTTGCAGAAGGCGAAATGGCAGAAGTGCTGAAATTGATCACAGTTCACCTTTTGTTTTCAAGAGAGGAATTTGAAGGAAGTTAGTCATTGCAAAAATCTTCAGTCTTGGCTTTTCTTTTTCTTCTTTGGTTAAAGATTCTTTATTTTTTGAACTTTGGTTTAAGCTTTTCTTAATTTTTTTTCTTTTTGGTATTTCTTGTGCGAATTTTGACATGGGTCTGCAAATGAACGAGAAAAGGCATTTTTTCTTTTAATAGAAGCCTTTTAGCCCAAGTTTGCAAAGTGAAGGAGCAGAGGAGGTGATGGGTTTAGAGCAGTGCCTGAATGTTAGAGATGAAAAAGGAGGTTTAACGAGAGAAATTGAGGTGGAGAATGTACCGAAGATAGCTGCTGTCGTTGGTGGGTTCATACTTGTACGGGGTGAGAAAGATGAGCGAATTCGAGGTGGCAGCCATTAACGATGGGTTTTCAAGCTCGCTCTCGGAGTGGGGTGAGAGAGAAAGGGAAAAAGATGAAGGGAGAAATGGTGTAAAGAGATAAGCCTTATGTATGGCCGAACAGTGAGAACTATACTTTTCACCCGAACCTTATAAACTCAATTATAAATAATATAAAATTTTTATATATTATAATAATAATAAAAAAATATTATAATATAAAATTTTTATATACTATAATAAAAATAATTATAAATAATTATAACCTACCCATTTCTCAAAACCGAAGATGAAGAAATGGCGCCTGTTGATATTTTGGCTTCTTCAACACGTTTTGCCTCCTTTTTTCATGGTTGCTTTTAGAGCAATCCTATGTATCCCGATCGGGTAAGAATCCCATTCAATACGGAAACAGACATGGCCTGGGTCCCACATGGATAAAAATGCATGGCCCCACACGGAAAGAAATTTTGAAAAAAAATGAAAAAATTCCAAGTCCAAGAGAGCAAAAAAAAAAAAAAAAACCTCCTTTATTGTCTGCTGTTTTCTTCTTTTCGGAGACTTCGCACAGATAACTGTTCACTGGCCCGGAAGGATGGCAAACACCACTATCACATCTGTTTGCTGCTCTATTTTTCTGTTTCAAACTTCGTTGCTTCTCTAGTCCCTTTCCACATTTTCATGTTAAAATCTAAAAAAAAACATACATTTAACTTTAAAATTTCTTGCTATTTCTGCATAAAACAATAATTTTAGATTTAGTTTCTTCTACTTTTTTTACGTTTTTATTTTTTATTTTCTTTATATATTTATTTATTTTTTTCAGCTTTCAAGCTTTCAAGTTAAGCAAAAACAGATTTTTAGCATAATAATTGATCAAATCATCTGCACCGTATTTCTTATATCGGTTGATTTAAGCAAATGAGGTAGCAAACAAAATTTTTGAAAAACAAAAGAGTCAAAGAAAAGAGATGAGGTGAAGAAGTTCGGGTGGAAATCATCCCCAAAAAAAAGGAAGACTTGGGCCGGAGGAGGATTGTTCGGGCTGGAAAAAACTTTCCCTTTCCATTAAAAAAAAAAAAAGAAAAAGAAAAGATCACTCCTTGCTGTTTCTCTCTCCCTCTTGTCAAGGACTTTACATAGATCTCTGCACATAAAACAAGTTTCATAAGCAACGATTGTTATAATGGCGGTCGTTTTTTCTTTTAGGGAGGTCGGCAGAGGGTTATGAAAATGGAATAATGGGACAAAGACCAACAAAATGCAGGAAAAAAAAAAAAGAAGAAAAATTTAAGCTTTGCCACATGGGTGATGTTTGCCAAGTGGACGATGAGCTGCTTAAATGAGTGTTCGTGGCATCTAACAAAAATGGACATTTGGAGGGGGTTTAAACCCTCTTGGGATAGATAGGATTACTCTATTTTGTTTTTTCTGGAGAAGTATAAGTAAGATTTTTTTTTTTGCTGTGTTTTTTTAACTTCTCTCTAATAAAAATGGGTTCATGTAATAACTGAAGAGAAAGCAAGTTTTCATTATTAAGATCTGTCGGAACAAGGTGAGGATCAAGCAAATTTTTGTCCCCTCGTAATTTGGGTTAAGAAGGAAAAAAGTTTATCATAATTAAATGGATAAAATCCTTCTGTTGTTTGGTGATTTGGGAAATATTGAAGGAAACATGATATATTTTAAATCAATTTTTTTTCCGAACATGCTTTAGTTCGGGAGAAGGTGAAAGGGCAAAAGTGATGAAATTGATCATGCTCTCTTTTTTTTTTTTTTTTTTGTTGGAGAGAAAGGGATTTGAAGGAAGTTAATCATTGCAGAAATCTCCAGACTTGGCTTTTCTCTTCTTTTTTTTTTTCCTTTTATAGTTGAGATTCTTTTGTTTCTTCAACTTTGTTTTGGGTTTTTCTTATTTTTTTTTTCTTTTTAGTATTTTTGGTGTGAATTTTGGCATGCGTCTGCAAACAAAGGAGAAGAAGCATTTTCCCTTTTTTTTTTTTTTTAAGGCCTCGTACCTTAAATCTGCAAAGTGAAGGAGAAGAGGAGGTGACGAGATTGGAGCAATGGCTGAATGTGAGAGACAGAAAAGGAGATTTGAGTAGAGAAAATAAGGTGGGAGAATGTATGGAAGAGAGTTGTTTTCGTTGGTGGATTCAGACTTGTACGGGGTGAGAAAGATGAGGGAATTCGAGGTGGCAACCATTAATGATGGGTTTCCAAGCTAGCTCAGAGTGAGTGTGTGTGTAAGAGAGAGAGTCCAAAAGAGAAGGAGGTTCAAAACGAAGAAATGGTGTAAAAAGATAGAGCTGAAGAAATGGCGCGCGTTGATATTTTGACTTCTTTAACATGTTTTGCCTCTTTTTTTTTTCATTTTTGTTTTTAAATTTACCTTGTCTTCAACTGTGATGGTTTATACTATTTTTTCAATTCTAAACAATATAAAGCTTTCACATACTATAGTAACAATAATAAAATCGTTATAGTGTAAAGCTCTAATATACTATAGTAAAAACCATTCTAACCAACGATTTTTAACATTATGTAAAACACCCGATCAAAGTAATAATGCATTGGCATACATTGACTTGTAAAAACATCTAGTCATCTACATTGCTTTTGGTAACCCTATCAGGACAGAATTACTTTTGTTTTATGGTATCACAGCTACCTAAATGCTGTTTCGTAAGGAGTGATTTTAACCACTATGTCAGTTATAAACAGTGTAAAGCTTTCACATGTTACAGTAAAAAGAAAAAAGTTGATACAATGTAAAGCTCTTACATGTTACAATAAAAACAGTTTTAACCAATGGTTCCCACCACCATACTAAACACCCTAGTGAATAGCCTCCAAACTGCTTTGTTTTTTTTTTTTTTTTCTCTTTCCTTCTTTCTTTCTTCTTTCCTTTTTCTCCACATTTTTCTGCATGCTTGAAGCGTTAATTTGCAGCCTATGATGCACAGCATCTGCTACACGCTTTCATCCTTGCCGTTAAATGCGTCTGCACGCTTCCCAGCTATGCGCCCTGTAAAGGAAAAAAAAATTGGGCGTTAAAGCGCAGCGATCAAGGTTTATTGTTGCCTCGCGTCTACTTTTTTCTCAATCGACAATAGGGCGACTACTGATCTAACTTCTTTTTGAAGACCATTTCAACCAAAAAAAAAAGAACGTTATAGCCAATAGTTTTATTTCTCAATATAAATCCCGTAATCAATATTGTCAAGCTTGGAACAAACAAGGCCACACCACCGCATGTTGTCCTTACTACTACTTCACACCGTTACATCAAGCTCTGTCCACTCCCTCGCACGCCATCCTGCATTCCCACTACATCTACAACACCAACCGCTCTCCTAGTGCAACCAACTCCTCAACGTGGCTCCTTGATAGTGCCGCATCTCACTACGTTATCTCAACCTTAAACCACCGCTTGCATCATCCTTTGCGTGAAAACACTGATATTGACGATGGCACGAGTCTTTCAATCATCCATACTAACTCCACCATCATATACACCCTCTATCTCATAATTTTAACCTTCATAAATTCTGTGTTCTTAGCATGAACAAGAATTTGATTTCCATATTCCAATTTTGCACTTCTAATAATGTTTTATTTGAATTCTTATCATGTTCTTTTGTAAAGGATCTTCAAAGGGGCAACACTTTTACAAGGCCAAACTAGAGATGGCGTCTATGAGTGGCTGACCACCTCCTCCTCCTCCCCCATATCCCTAGTGGCGTTCTCTAGTGTCAAGACCACAATTTGAGTGGCATCATAGGCTAGGACATCTCTCTATTATCATTCTTAAACACATTGTGTCCAATAATGAGCTAGAATTATCGTCATCCATATAATTAACGTTTTTTACAACACTTTTCGTCGCTACAAAAGCCACGAATTGCCTTTTTTTTTTTTTCTACTTGCATCATTTCTCCTCCAAACTTCTTGAAATTATTTATTCTGATGTACGGACTTCTCTAACAGTCTCTTATAATAATTCAAATATCATATCATGTATATTTATTGACCACTTAACTAAATACATATGGTTTTATCCTCTCAAATAAAAATGTCATGTTTGTTATATCTTTAATCGCTTTAGAGTGATTCTTGTAATGCCCCGGAGTACGAAAGATGACATAGTGGATTATTTGAGTTAATTAAACAGAAATTTAATTAAAAACATGAGTTTTAAAATAGGTATTAATTAAATAAAATGTGATAATTTAAAAAAAAAACCTTTTTAGAGCGAGCGATTTATAATATTTAAACAACTAAGAATAATGAAATAAACAATAAGGAAATAATAATTAAGAACTAAGGAGGAATGAGAATAGGTCCCACTGACCCACATCTTGTGCACATACATAGTACTGACAATATTAAATTACAACCACAGTTCAAAATGAAGAGAAAAAGGTTAAGTAACACATGCCTTGATTCTATAAATTAAATAACCTACTGGGTTCTTCTACTGCTTGAATGTCCTGTCTATGAGCTCTTCTCCAATCCTAAACTGGAATCTACCTAGAGAGGGAAGGTTTTGAAAACAAAAAAAATGTGAGCGAAAGACTCAGTAGGACTATATTTAATTTTAAAAAGGAAAGTTCAATACCCAAGTAAGTATTTAGAAGAATGATCTTGAATAAATAAGTAAATAAATAAAGAAATAAATATTTAATAAAAATTTATCTTACCAAAACAATTTACTGGCCGACCAGAAGAATATCATTTTTCTCTTTCCTGGGCAAACCATATGGATAACACCGCCATAGTGGCCCAGCTGAGTTTCGGGACCTGCCCCTAAGGTCGCACGCTATATGATCCGATCTCTAATATGGCATCATGCCCCTATATATATATATGTATATATATATATATATTTTATAATTATTAGAAACCTCTTTTTATCAAGTATTTTCATTTATATTCATTCTGAGGTTTATTATGAAAATCACCTCAAACTACATTTGTAAGAACAATGAAAATAAAAATCCATTTCTAATCAATCGTTGAAAATATTTTAATGAAAATCATTTTGGGCCAAAATCATTTAAAATGTAGGCTACCAAGGAAAAGGGTAGAAGTCCTACCTTAATACTCGTGCTGGTGTCCCACACTGTAATCCTGGTCCGCTATACGTTAGCTCCGTGGATCCACGAACTACCTTAAATGGAAACTGGGTCTATTAGTATCTAGCTTGAGATATCCTATGTTACTAAATCATCTCATGGTGTCCTAGTGTGCCATTTAAGTTTATAAAATCATACTGTGATGTTAAAACCTTAATCAGGATTCAAAACGGTAAAAACAGATGAAAAATAACGAAATTTTACCATGTTCGATCGGCCTGTCGGTCACCCTGGTTCGACCAGCCGAACTGTGCAGTTCAGCCTGCGAGAAAACTAGGTCTCGTCAATCAAAATTTTTCAGGTTCGGCCTGCCGGTTGTATGAATCCGGCCTATCGAACTCATGAATCCGGCCTGCCGAACACAAAGTTCGGCCTGTCGATCTGAAAAAATTACAGAATTTTTCAAGCATGGGTTTCAGCCTCCCTGAGTCCAAATCTTCAATTTTAACCTGTTTTTCTCAAATCCCAGCATAAATAAAGATCATAGTTGATAGAAAAACATAGTAGATCAGTTTTTAACACATTAAAACAAGTTTTAAACAAAATCTTGAAAAATCCCAAAAATAGAGAAAAATAAAAAATCTTGATTCAAATCCGTTTTTCTTCAATTAAAGCTTAGATTCTAGCTATTCTAAGTCCAAATAAGCTTAGATTTCAAAATACAAGGAAATTTGAAAAATCTAGACAAGTTTAGAAATTTTTGAAACTAACCTCGAATCGAAGCTTTAAATCGAAGTTGTGGTTGTTAAATCACTTCCCCGAGCTTCCTACTCTCTAATCCGAAGCTTGGGCTTGATTTTTGTTTCAAAAATTTGAGAGAAAAAGGAGAGAGAAGGAAAGGCAGAGTGAGAGGGAGAGAGACGCGAGAGATGGAGAGGGAGAGAGGGAAGTGAGTGAAAGAGAGAAAGAGATGGGTTTAAATAAAGGAAATGGTGGGCGGTTTCACTGTGTGAAAACCATATGCCACCCACGGTTTTGTAAAATGGGCATTTTTGACAAATTGTTTTGTTTTGTTTTGTTTTTTAATTTTAAAATAACAAACAAAGATAATTTAAAGTGATTAAAAATCATTACAATAATAAAAAACAACATTAATTTAAAAATTCTACAAAACAATCAAATTAGGCTTAAAATACTCATTATGGCACACTAATCTACTATTTTACATGCTAACAATATTTAATTAATTTCGGGGTGTTATAATTCTAGATTAATTCTTTGGTCACAAGATCTTCACTCTTTTTTTTTAGATAATAAATGTAAATATTAATCTCTTAACTCTTTTCTCTTCACTAATGAAATCTCACACCTCACTCCTCCCTCGCACACTCCATAATATAATGGGCTTCTAAAGAGTGAGATTGCTATATTGTTGAAACCAGTCTATCTCTTCTCTTTCATGCTCCTTTTCATTTTTTTTTATTAGTGGTCTTATCCAACTACTCTAAACTCTGTTTTTTTTGTGTCTCTGCTATCTTTGGTTTCACCTATACTCGTCTAACAAAATTGAACCTTGTTTTGAGCCTTGTGTATTCTTAGGTTATTTCCTCACTCAAAGTGCTTACTTGTGTCTCAACCTATCATCGTTCAAAATCTGTGTGTCACGTCATGTTAGGTTTGTCAAGTCCATTTTTTTCTTTTACTTCTTTGCAAAATGCACGCCTTATTCTCAACCAGATACTATTCATTTTTGGTTCCCACACACTCTCTCCTTCTTTTCTATTCCTGTTTCATCCACCACGGTCACGTTGCTTTTCATGCCATCCACGGGCCTCGTCGCCCTTGGGAAGTCTCTCAGACACACACTCCACCACCAACACTTGCTTAACCACCTACCTTTGACCCATAATCCAACCTTCTGCCATACCCGAACCATCTACACCTTGTCCCACCACTGCTCTTGTTACATCCTTGTCATTCAAAACCCACCCTCCCATCCTACCAATGCTCACAAAATGATCACCCCAGCTAGAAACAATATCCATAAACCCATTCAGAAGCTAAATCTCATGGCCTAAGACACAACCTCTAATGACCTCGAACCAATTACCAATGAACCAAGCCCTCAAAGCTACAAAATACGTCAAGCTATGTATAAGGAATATGATGCTTTGGTTCGAAATGGAACATAGGGGTTAGTTCCATCTGTAGCCACTCAAAACCTTATTGGTTGCAAGAGGATTTTTTAGACTAAAATACACTTTAATGGTTCTATTGACAGGTACAAGACTCGTATAGTTGCTCAAGGCTTCTATCAATGATTCAAAGTCGACTATCATAATCATTAAATTAAGAGGTCAAGCCTACTATTGTAAGGAATATTTTGGGTATTGTCGTTAGTCGTAGGTGGAATCTACATCAACTAGATGTTAGCATCTTTTTGAAGACACTTATATGGTGTAACCACTAGATTTTGTTGTTAACTCCCGCAAGGACACATCTTTCTTTGTCCTCAACATAGGTGGCCACACTATCTATCTTCTTATTTATATTGATGATATTATCATCATAGGTAATAACAAGGACATTGTCCAAAAATTTGTGCAACTACTGGTTCATAGATTTGCTCTTATGGCTCTTGGACCACTCAATTATTTTCTAAACGTAAAAGTTAATCCCCCATAAGCATGGGCTTTTCCTCTCTCAGCAATGGTACATTTTGGATGACTCTAATTGGATGTCCCGTCTCTTGCGACAGGCTCGTCTCTTACACTACACTCTTGGTTTTGCAATCACCGACCTTACTAAATATCGAGCAGGTGTAGGTAGTCTTCAATATCTCTCCCTTACGTGGCCTCATATAGTATATGTGACGAATAAACTTTCTCAGTTTATGCTTCGCCCTTCTACTGATAATTCTTCTATGCTATTTTTGTGGTACTTCAGATCATGAACTTCTACTTCATTGTGATTAACCTTTTTCTCTCCACACCTTCTCCAACGATGATGGACTAGCAACAAAGGCGACTATAACTCCGCTAGCATTTACATTGTCTACCTTGGATGTAATCCTATCTCTTGAAGTTCCAAGACGCAAAGTATCGTTGCTCGCTCATCTACAAAGGCCAAATATCGATCAGTCATCGTAAGAGCAGCAAGGCTATAATGGGTGTGTTCTGTCCTCAGAAGTTCATGCTCTTTTTCACCTGTCACCTAAAATTTATTGTGTGTTTCACTCTTGCATGAAATATATGGCTCTGGGTTATTACTTCATTCAAGAATAAGTTCAAACCGGTGCTCTATGTTTCTCATATCTTGTCTAAAGATTGACTAGAGGCTGCTCTCACGAAGTCTCTTCTACGCACACAATTCCTCTATCTCAAGATCAAAATTGGACTCTTCCATTGGAGCTCCATCTTGTGGGGACATATTAGAGGAAGTTAACAACTTAAATTTTGACTTTTTATTTTAGTTATGCTATAATTTATTCCTTATCCTTAAGAGAGATTAGTTGACTACTTGTTCTGAATTCTTGTACGGTGTGTATACTAATTAGTAATCAATGAAAAGGCTACGCAATAATTTCCCAAACACTTTTGCGTCTTAATTTTCACCCTTGAAAAACCTTAACTGGCAGCTTTCTACAACCGGGAAAGATTTCTTGTAATGGCTCCTCTTTTACTTTTCACCACGTCGTAAAGTTCCCCTCAAATCAGACTGGTCATTTGTTTCGAAATTTCAAGTTTTTATCCAGAGTAATTCTCTAAAGATATCTGTTTTTTATCTTCCAATCCGAAGTTGCTTTTACAAGTGGAAGGTAGGTCGTTACTGGTCAGTGGGTGGGTGGTTCAATTAAGCAAGCAATAAGAAATGGGTCAAAAGTAGTAGGACATGAGGCAATGAGTCAAAACTAGTAGCATTAAGCAGTCATGTTTTCAAGTTAGGTCCATTGAGTCTGCCGAATAACAAATTATCTGGGAGCTAACATGGCTGCAGCCATTATATTCACAAACATAATATTCTATCTTTACAACAAATTTAGAGGGGAGGTAAAAAAAAAAAAAAATCGGAGCAATTTCTGAAGCTGAGTTTGCAACAGATAGTTTTTTTTTAGCAAGGCGTAGACCTGCATACAAGTCTCTGTTGTTGCTGGCTTTGGCATTGTATATGACATGATCTGGCTTTATCTCTCAGCTCTTGGAAAGCTCTCATTGTTTCGACATCAAATCCCCCGGCGAACTGTGCAAACAAGGAAAAATTATACAAAACCCCATATTGGCAATAGGGAATCTCTAAATATTTACTGCAAAATAAGGACTTTATATACTGAAAGGGGCATCATTAATTTTCCATTAATTTTTTACCTGATGAACCCGGAAGGCAAATCTAACTCCTTGGACTATCAGCTCTTCTTCTTCCGAGCCACCGCCAACCACCTCAAGCTCTGCTGATACTCTCTTCATGTATTTCATTGCCAATTTTACCGACGCAAGCTTGATCTGTGACAAAAATGTACGCCCATGCCATTGTTGTTAGAAAACAATAATTCAGCTAACCAACACCAAGAGTTGCTATAAATCACATTCATTGTCTAGCTTAGTTGATAAAGTGAGTAAACCACATTCTACTTCAAATCTTGCTTTGCACAACCGAAACAAATAATTTGTGGCTCGGGTACTACTAGATATTTAAGAAAAAGTATTACAATCATTCAGATGGGTCACAGTATATTTAAGAGAAAAAGGAAAAGAATTTATACTCTCTCTCTCTCTCTATCTTTCTCTCTTTCTTATCTTTTATTGGTTAGGTGGATTTTGAAGAAAACTTGCGGCTTAAAAATAAAAAACCTTGGGTTTAAGACACATGGCAACGCACAACTGGACAATATGGAGAATCTGATTCTTTTACTTTGCTCATAAATCCAAAACAAAACGAAACAAGGAAGAGACAAGATGTACACATGTAGAAATCTGGGATCTCACATGAACCCATGCAAAGCTTGCGCGGAGAAAATGAGGCAATATCATAACCCTTATGTCGCCATTATGTAATCCCCAAGTTATGTTTTATGGTATATAATGCAATCCAAGTGCCTTTTTTGTCTCTCCAATGTCTACACTAGTGATTCACTAAAAAGAGTCATTCGCACTTACCTCATAATCCTAATCCTGATTAGCGATAATGAAGGCACGTTTAAGGACAAGGAAATTACCTGGCTCACATATCCAGAATCTAGCATCCAATCCGTTGGAATTTGGAAATTTTTGTATCTCTTTGCCCCGGATTCTCTCATCCTAGATAGATTGTACACACCATGCTCCAATCTGTTGCAAAATCATTAGCATCCATAAGTTTACCTATTAGATAAAAGCGTGACAGATTTTAAATAATTTGAACACATATATTAATTATGTTGCTTAGCTATAGAGTAATAGCATTTACTTCTCGAGCAAAGCCTGCATCTTCTTGAGAGCCGGTCCACATGGCTGCCGAGGGTCATCGCGAAACGACGACGCCTCGGATTCAAGCTTCTTCAGATCACTATACCCAAAGGCAGCCTCCCGCAGGGCGTCTGCCTTTTGCTCCGGCCAATCGAAGTGCTTCAGCACCGCCCTCTCGTCCACCTGAGAACAAAAAAAAATAATAATAACGAATAAAAACTCAAGCCTTGTAAATTTATTTTTCTTTGGAAATAAAGAGTTAAAAGAAGATAAATGAATTATACCAAGTAGGAGAGTTCGTCGTCAAGCCATTTGACAAAAGGCACGACGTCCACAATGTCGGTAAAAGCGGCATTCTCAACTTCTTTAATTAAAAACCTAATGAAATCGCCCTGTGTTTCCACGTCCGTTTTTATCTGTAGAATTAAATGCACAACACCCACCACATCAAACCAAAATAAAGGTAAACATGAAGCAAAGGAATCTTTCATACCATCCAAAAGGGTCTTAGTTATTTCCTTTAGAACCTTTTTCCAAACCCTGTTTTTTGAAACCTAGAGTTTAATAAAGAGATTTACGAATTTGCCACATAAGTTGTTCAAAATTACTCTTTAATTTGAAAAGAATAAAAGAGAACACCATGGACCATAGAATCCAGGCACTGTCTTATCTTACAAGTAAGCAACAAAATCCAAAAAATAAAAATAAAAATAAAAAAGAAGAAAAAGCCAGGGCTCGTCAGTACTGACATTTAAGCAGTGGCAATACCCGTAAATACATTCAAAAACTCAAGATAACCATTAACCGGAAACTTACAGCGAGCAAGTGCGTGGACCGATTCTCGATCTCGCCGATCATGTCGCGGGCATTGGCGGTTGCCGGTACGTCGGAGACGTTAGATTCCCGCCGGGAGTCCCTACGCATCAAAGAATGGTAAAACTCCACCACCTCCGGCACTCGCCTCACCTTCGCCGGCATCGGCTTCAAACTCTTCGGCGGAGGCGGAGGTGGAGGCGGAGCAGCCTTCGATGGCGGAGGTGGCGGCGGAGGAGCCGTTTTCGCTGGAGGCGGAGGCGGAGGCGGAGCGGGAATCGCTTGCTCTGGTGAAGCTCTGTTTTCTGATGAACCAGAGGCACATTCTCCGGTTGATGAATTCAACGGCGATGACGACAGTGACGAGGGCCTCGGAGGCGGTTTCGGAACTCTGGGTACGCGAGATCTGACGTTGGCGATGACCGAGTCTGAGGTCTCGACGAGTTCCTCCGAGTTACAACCCGAGTGTCTCGGTCTCTCGCTTTGATCATGACCAAGTTCCAGATATCTCTTCGAATCGAAAGCTTCGAGTTTCTGACTCTCACTCTCCTGGTTCGAGTTCGCTTCCGTGGACTTAACTCCTCTCTTCAAGTTCTTCATCAGATTCGACCTTCCAGAGGCCTCCATTAGCCCCTGAAACCTCTGCGACGACGAAAGCTCGTCGCTTTCCGCCGAAATCTCTGCTCTGCTACGATCCGATGCCGTTCTCTTCAGCTCCGCGATTTCAGCTTCCATTCTCTTCATCTTCTCCTCACTCTCTCTCCTCTCTTCCTCAATCTTCAACTTCATTTCCTCCATTTCCTTTCCCAACCTCTCGTTCTCGGCCTCCAAGCCTTCGATTCGCTTCGAAGCTCTCTCCAGCTCGGCTTCTTTGTTGGAAATCTCGTTCTCCAGCACCGGAACAATGGCGACGGACTCCTTCAGCAGCTTGTGCTCGAGAAGGTCGGTCTTCAAGCGAGACTCTCTCTCTCGGAGTTCCTCCACGAGGCGGAGGAGCTCCGTCACGTCCGGTGGCTTGGGCTGGACCTGAGCTGACGATCGAGGGAAGTAGACGCCGAAGGATCGCGAGAAAACCGCCTTCTGAGAAGGCACCTTCGCCGCCGAGCTCGGAGATGGTGATGGCGGTTTCGCTGGCGGTTCAGGCTTCGAACGGGCCGGCGATTTCTGAAAGCCCATTGCCATCTTCACCTTCCCAGCCACCATTGCTGAAGCCTAAAGCTCTTTTTTTTTTTTTGGGTGTTTGGGTTTTGGGAAGCTGTGTGTTTTTTGAAGTCCTCTTGTTCCCAATCTGATTGGGTGAAGAGCTACAAAGATGTCCCTCTCTGATTGTCTGTCTCTGCTAAGGAAGTGAGTGTGTGTAGGTCTGAAACTTGAACTTCGTGACATAGTAAAATATATAAATAAATATATTTTTAAATAAGTAAAAACGACAATATATAGTAGAATAAAATAAAGCCCAAAAGATTCTAGAAATTACAAAAGTGAAATTGGAGAGAGAGAGAGAGAGAGAGAGAGAAACAAAGCACCAATTGCGAGGAACGGTCTTCTTTTCTTTGGATCCAGTTTGACGCCCTGTTTCAGCTTTCAGCGATTCGTTTGCACGCGCAATTCGACATTCTTCTTCAAAATTGCATGCTCACTAAAAATTTCGTTTTTTCAATTTATGTGTGGAATATTACTAGTTATTGCTAGTGCATTTAAAATTGAATAGAAAATGAACTATAGTGGAAAATCTATTTAAATTGTGTATTTGTACAATTTTAATAATACAAAAAAACTTCACAATATGATAACCTTGCAATATGTTCTTTTGGTATAAGTCTTTGACTTGTATTTAAAAAAAAAAAAAAGTCTTTGAATTCGTAGTATGCAAGCATAATTTTACAATATATCAACACTTAAAATTTCTTAAGCCCGTTATTTTTTTAAATTGTGAAACATTAGAATTTATTAGTATTTCTTCACAAAAAATTTATGCTTTTTATATTTTATATAAAATCGTATGAAGAATTGTATCTACATTATAAACAATGTCGGAGAGAAATTAAAAACTTATTTAAAGTGATAAACTAAAAATAAACAAAATGTTTATTTATAAAGTGTTTGGCATTTTTAATTTCAACTAAAATTTTTAATTATTATAGTATAAAATTTTACATGCAACAATGTTTGAACTAAAACTTTTAGATCAAACTAGACTTTGTAAACATACTATTTTTTTAAGTGAAAAAAATAATAATATATTAAAAAGATATTTTTTTTTGGGAAATATTGGAAAAATATTGAAGGTATTCATAAGTTATTATATGTTAATGTATATATATATAACAGGCGCGTGGAAGTTATACTTTTATACATAGGAAGTGGGAGCTTGTTCAATTGGAAATGGTGTCCGTTTGAGAAATGAGGGAATATTTATTAATTTTTTATTTTGTCTTTCTTGTAAAAGATTGTAGAATTCCCCTCAAAAAAAAAAAAAAAAAAAAAAAGACTGTCGATTTTATTTTATTTCCAAATAAAAACAGATTGGATTAGCAGAAACTCGAAACAATTTATTTAAGAAAGGGTGGGAAGTCAAAGTGCCTCAACGGTCGACTCGGCTTAAATGATTATACAATATCTCGTCAACTAACACATCGCCCCTTCTCGTTAGCTTTGACTCTGTCGTTATTTGGCCCGTTAAGCCTTGAATAATGCCTATTCCAGTTTAATATATAGTTTCTTCGAGCTTGTGAAACTTAGATTAATTTCCTGTCACAAATTAATTTCTAACTGCAAAATTAAGGCATTAAATAGATAAGTAAAACAGCGGGTCGGCTTAAAAAGGGATATACATATATATATATATATATAGTCTACAAAATGGCACTTCACAAAATGTTATTAGAAAATGACATGATGCCTTCAATGAAATTTATATTATTGAAGTTAAAAAAACGTTTCAGTTCCTTTTTTTGCACATACGTAACAAAAATCAGGCTTATAAATTGAACACTATGAATCTTTTATAATTCCTTTTAGGAAAAATATGAAACTTTTAATTAATATAACAAATCTCCGAATTTATGTACTTTTGACATTTCATATATCTATTATTTTTATGTACTTTTTTTTCTCGACACGCACAACATTTAATTTTGCAAGGTATTAAATTTATTTTGTATGCAAACTTATTAATTCCAAGATTATCCTATTTTAATTTAACAATAAATTTTAAAATTTCTGCTTTCTACTCTATGCCGTCAAGTGCTTTGGCTTAGATATTGTCTCTTTGTCAATATTTAGTATCCCCTTGTTGTTGATGATGATGATGAGATGAAGACCATATGCTTAAAAAAGAAATTGATTCTTGATCATAACATTAATGATTCATAAATAACTTATCATAGAAATGAAAAAGATCAACATTTAAAACAAAAAAGAAAAAGAAAAAGAAGAAGTTGTATTTATATCATAGGAACCTTTATCCGATTAGCATCCTCACTTTATTTATTTTTTCATTAATCTGTTTTCAAAGTTAGTCTAACCATTTACATAAATTTTAAGGTTTTTGGTAGTTTTGTGGCCTAAACTTTTAGTGGATTGGCATTGATCACTTGAATTTTCATTCTAGGAAATTATCTCCAAAATTTACTGAATTATTGCAAAATATCCCTAAATATATGTGAAGGATGTTACAATAAAGGTCCTTATGCACGTGATATTACATATTCTATCTTCATCCAAAGACATTGTATTCAATGCCTTTTATCAGCGGTGTACCACGCAACACATTTTATTAAATTGAAATTAGGAGTTATTTGTTAAGTACAAAAATATGGAAGTCGACTTGCCAAATTGTATGTATATATATGTATATATAAAAGAAAAAAAAAAAACCTTTAGGTGACTTGAAGCTTTTTTTTCGTATATCTTTCCGAACACTTAAATGGGATTCGGATAATCGGTAAAAAAAAAAAAAAAAAAAAAAAGACAAACGTTCTTTTTAGAGGGGGAAAAAAATAGAGAAAACCTAGAAGGCTATTTTGTATCTTTTTAAATAAGAATCTTATGAAAAAAATTTCAGAAACATCCTAAATCTTGAGTGATAAATACATAAACTTTTGCTACGGCTTTTTGGGAGGACAATATCCAACATAATAAAAAGAGTAAAAAGTGTAACAGGACAATTATTAGTTAATGTAATGCTGATATTATTTTGACATAACATAATTATTATTTAACGTAACGTGATCATTAGAAATGCCAAATACGAAGAAACAATTACTTTAAATTATTGTTACATCTTTAATTTAGTTATTTAATGTAATATGAATGTTAGAAGGATGAAGCATTAGTGGGGAATAAATAAATTTCATTAGGTTGCATATTTTCAACATAAGTATTGCATTAAACGACTACCACAATACGTTTCTTATCTATATAATGTATGGCCTAACATAACATATAAAAACAAAAACACATAACATAATAGTTATTGAAGCGTAAGATTGATTTGAAAGTAAGTAATTGAATATAACCTTGACTATGTTATGCCCCTACAGTTTATTATCTTTTTGAAGGTCTACAATTTTATTATTATTCGTTTCAAACTCCTTTCCCTACAATATTTTTACCTTGTAAAATTTAGATTGCTACGGTATTCAAATTTTTATTATTTTTTTTTGTTCAAAATCATTTTTCGAGCAATCTGTTAATTTTTTTTGGGCACATATTATATAGTTTCATGCCAGGGCCCTAACACACAAGTATTTACATCATGGCAATGGGTATAAAACGTACGTACATGTATGTGTGTGTATATTTATATATTACATCTAATGTGTGTGTTTTTTAAATGGTTTTTTTTGGACACATATTATATAGTTTCATGTCAGGGCCAAACCTTTTTTTTTTTCCCTAACACACAAGTATTTACATCATGGCAATGGGTATAAAACGTACGTGCATATATGTGTGTGTGTGTATATTTATCTATTACATCTAATGTGTGTGTTTTTTAAATGGTTATTGTATTTGGAAACATATTACATAGAGTAATTTAAGGCTAAATTTTTAAATAGCAATAATTTTTTTTTAATTCCTACACCAACGTAAAAAATGTTTATGATATTTTTTAAAAAAATTTGAAGTAGCGATTCCAATTTTCGTTTTATATCATGTTTTTGCAAAGTTATAAAGATTTTGGTTGTTATAACATAAAGCTCTCACATGATATAACAATGTGAAAAAATAAATTACGGTATAAAGCTCTTACAAGTTATAGTTGTTAATTCAAAAGTCTTAATTTTAAGCATGCTTGCCAAACATCTTATAAATTTGTTAATTGATAAAATTAATATAACA
>CAMOHE010052830.1:3068-37709 GCA_946598075.1 Artocarpus hirsutus | reverse complement strand
ATGGGCAATTTTGGCATTTTAAACAATATAACATTCAACTAAAGGTCAAAGTCAACTAATAGAAGGGGTCTTTCTGTAATTTTTTTTAAATAGATAAAAAATGTTAGTGTGATTAGTTTTGGTTTAGGAGATGTTAATGTAATTTGGGTAAAAACACAGAGGTATCAGTATAATTTACCCTTTTTTTCAAATACAGATTAAATTTCCTTTTCCTTTTTTTCACTTCCTTCTTTCTTTTTCACTTTTCCTTCCCACAACCAAAACCCAGTTTTAGAATCTTGCAAAAATCCGGTGCCGGCAACCCTTCGATCAACGATGCTGTACGATTGTCATTAGAACCTACATTTAACTAAGATATTTTGAGTGGACTGGACGAGCTTGGAAATGATGCAAGTAAATAGCATATCTACCATATGGGAGGCAGTAGAAGCTATGTTTAATTAAACTTGACCATGTTTATCAAAGCACCGGATCTAGATCTAGAAGGGTCCTCACTTGTGTGTGGGTGTGTCTCTTTTTTTAGAAATTTTTGTTTGTGTTCTGAATATGTTTTTGCTACAATCTCCAAAAATTTTATTTTGCTGCCATATTGGGTGTGACATTTGATTTGGTTTGGTTTGGATCTAAGTGTTATATGAAGGGTGGTGAGCAATTTAGTTTTTTGTCGATTACATGAAAGGGAAAATACAGAGACTTGCGGAAAAAACAAAATCAAAGGATATAAGACGAGGGAAGAGTTCTTTTCATTTTTAGTCTCAACTATACTTCTGTGATGTATACCTAGGACGACATAATTTGGATTTTATTCACACGTTATATTATAAGCAGTTTGACAAATATAATAGAATCAATTTTTTTTTTGTTAAAAAATAATATAAAACTTTTATAGGTATGGTAAAAAGTAAAAAAATTTATTACAATATAAATTTTTTTTATGTACGAAAGCAGTAGTTTGAATATAAAAGCTAGATTTTATCCTCTATGCCAGACAACTATTAGTTGCATTTTTATTCCGCTGCTCTAAAGCGGGCAGATAGAACAAGCAAAAAAGGTACCTGTGCCGTTATTTTATATGGATTAGTTGCCATTGCTTTATTATTTTCCAAGTTGAGCTGGTCGTTTGTTGTCACTGATTTTAACCTGCATCTGCAGACCACCTCGCCATCATTTAACCTCTGTGCAATTGCCGCCATGAGTGAAGTCTCTTCGTTTCCTCCAATTGAGCCCAACACATTTGACCTTATCATCGTTGGCACCGGCCTTCCCGGATCCTTGATCGCCGCCGCCGCCTCTGCTGTTGGGAAAACTGTTCTCCATCTTGATCCCAACCCCTTCTATGGAAGCCACTTCGCCTCTCTCACCATTTCCGAGCTAACCTCTTTCCTTAATTCCCATTCTACCTCTACTCAACCCCAATCCTCCACCACCACCGATAGCAATGGCCTAGACTACACCATGCTTGAGCTCACTCCTTGTCCTCTCTATGCCGATGTCGAGATTTCCTCCTCTGCTCCCGAAACCCTGATGGAACACTCCAGAAGTTTCAACATCGACCTTGGGGGGCCTAGGTTGTTCTTCTGCGCGGACAAAGCCATAGATCTGATAGTGAAATCGGGTGCAGGCCACTATTTAGAGTTTAAGAGCATTGACGCGAGCTTTATATGCGATGAGAATGGGCGGCTATGGAGTGTCCCTGACTCTCGGTCGGCAATATTTAAGGACAAAACACTTGGTCTCACAGAGAAGAACCAGCTGATGAGGTTCTTCAAGCTTTGTTCAGCAACACTTGGAGGCTTCTGGACAAGATAATGGTAGCAAAGGTAGTCAGAATTCAAGGATTTCGGAGGAGGATTTGGAGAGCCCTTTCGTCGAATTCTTGAAGACAACGCGATTGCCACCCAAGATTCAATCGTACCGATTATTCTGCCTTTTTCTATCTGTTAGTGAGATTTCTTTGTATATACATATGTTCTTTGCAAATTCTCTATGGATAATATTGGCAAATACTGGAACTTATTTCCGAAAACAATTTATTCTGTGCAAAGTTACTTTCTGAATATTTTTGCTCTTTTTCCCTCCTGTTACAGGATTATTGTATATGCTATCGCCATGGCAGATTATGATCAAAACAACTTAGAGGTTTGCAAAGATGTCCTAAAGACAAAAGACGGGATAGATCGTTTGGCTGTCTACAACAAATCAGTTGGCAGGTTAGTTTTTATATCCTTTCTGCCGTTTACTTAAATATTTACCCCAATGTAAACCGCGTCTAGGCTTAGCAGAGTTTCTAGTCTCAAGTTATTACTCATTGTATTTTCGTTTTTACTTACATTGGATAATTTCAATATGGCTAATGTTTTTCTTCTAGAGATCAATTGTGGGCAAGTGTGTTGTAAAACTACTTAATGACAGTTTTAGATGAAAATGTAGCTGCATTTTGTGTGATGTTTTTAACATTTGTGGTTAGCACTGATGTTTTTATTTAATATCTTGACTTAACACTCGTGGACTCCTATTTATTAACAAAACCTAGTAGCATCACTATGCGGCAAACGGCGTTCTTAAATGATTTAATTTTTATGTTCTTTTAGGTTTCCAAATGCATCTGGGGCTTTTATTTATCCTATTTATGGGCATGGAGAATTATCTCAGGCCTTTTGTCGTCGTGCTGCTGTCAAAGGCTGCCTTTATGTAAGTTTTGGTGGTGAGATCTATTATTCTCTCTTTTGCACAAAATTTATTGCTAGTTACTTTTGCCTTATGTCTTATGGTGTACGTGTAGTTCTTCATATACTGGTACTCCTCTCCTTTTAACTTTATGCCTTCCATGTTATATCCTTCACATGGAAAAAGTTGGAATGTACATTCCTTTTTGCATCACTAGGACCCGGAGTAGGGACTTACAGGAATGGACGAGGGAAAAAATGCTAAGCCATTTTGCTGCAAGGGCCCTTGATTTAGAAATTTGGATATTTATAGAACTTATTTCTCCACTTATGTTCACTTATAGTTATCTGAAAGTACTTTCTTTTCACTTTTATTTCTATGCATTCTCTTGCGGATGGAGTAAAGATTATTATTATTCCTTTTTTCCATCAATTATCGTTATGCATGCTTACTAATGTTGATACCCTTGTTACACAGGTTCTGAGAATGCCAGTTCTTTCATTGCTTATGGACAAGGTACAAACACTAGACATGATTCTATATTTTAAAAATCTAATATAAAGACATATGGAACTTTTGCTGCCCAGAAGTTGTAAATGGATTCATGTTTATCTCAGATTGGGGTTTTTCGCAGGAAAGTGGGAGATATAAGGGTATAAGATTAGCTTCAGGTCAGGATGTGTTCAGCGATCAGCTTGTCTTGGATCCAACATTCACGGTCCCATCTCCACCAGAATCTTTCAGAGAAGGTATTGAGGGTTTAAGCATGAGAGATGTTAAAGGGAAGGTTGCCAGGGGAATTTGTGTCATTGCAAGTTCCTTGAAACCAGACATATCTAATTTTCTCGCAGTATACCCTCCTCGTGGTAAGTTTGCTTTCCAATTCTAGACCCTTCTCAACGGACTCTGAACAAGTAAGTGACAAAATTGATTTTCTTATTTTACCCAGCTTTATACCCTGAGCAGAATACGTCAATCCGAGCTTTGCAGATTGGTGGTGGCTTGGCAATTTGTCCTTTGGGCATGTAAGTCATATTAGTTTCAAAGGGAGCCAATATTTCTTTTCATTAATGGCAAATTATTGCCTCTTTTTTTTTCACCAATGGTTTCGAAGTTTGTTATGCCCCTGTGGCTCTATATTCTGGAAATAGTTTGTTACCGAGGAGATCATAATGTTTGTTACGAATAGGAAAATTTTTTTTGTTTATCCCAGTGTTGCGTATATCAAATTTTTTTTCACCAATGGTTTATCAAATTACATTAACAGATGGTTTCAGCAAAAAATAAATAAATAAATTACATTCTTACAAGGATTTGTGTCTTTTGTCTTCCAACTCAAAGTATGAAACCAACTCTTTTACTTTTTACGAAGATTTTCCAAAATGGAATATTTCTGAAAGCAGTAAGAATCTTATTAAGAAGATCTTTACGTCATAAACTTTTCTAATGGAGCCAGTATTTTTGCGTGTTTATTTGTATGAATAGAGACAAAGGCTTTCTCTTAATTTCAATCGAATCCAAGTTTAGGAAGGAAAGAGATTTTATGCATTGATGAGATTTTCTTCATTTGTTAGAAGATTGTCTTATGGGGAATCATATCCTGAAGAATGTGTCATAAGAGATCTTTTTCACGGTAGGGCCACCATACCAGTATTTGTATGTTTCCTCCCCTTCCAACTTTGCAGCTTCTGAATTGGAGCTCCAAAGTTAACAAGAAAAGGGTGCCTTTGAAAGTTTTGGATCAGACATCAATGTGAAAAGCTGATGTTGATATTGATTTCATTTTCTAAACTAGCATGCGTGCATATGGATAGCAAAAGCCTGGTTGATAAACTTGTGCACCACTCACTGTATAGAGAGGAATATGTGAAATTTGACATCGTATAACAGCTGTTCTTCAGGTTTGTATTGTACTTTTCAGCATTATGTGGTGATGCAAAACAAGGGAAAAACTTACCACGTGCAGCTATGAATGCCCTTCTCGAGATCCCAGATTCTGAAAATGCCAAAAGTAGCTCTGAAGTTCAGAATGAAAATGCGGAAGTAAAACCTACTTTACTTTGGAGTGCCATGTAGATTCAGGAGCTTACTACGGTGCGCGTACCCTTTTTACTTCTCCGTGTTATTTATCCGTACTTCCTGGTATTATGCGATCCCGTCTCATGTCAAGGATTTTTATGTTATTTTCAGGGTGAACTTGGACATCTGAGCTCTTCTCCCATGCCGGATGGAAATCTTAACTACAATGATTTATTAGATGCGACTATGAAGGTAGTGTTTAAGACGTGTAGTTCCTTGCCCACAATGTTCTTCCCATCTCACATTTTTGTGCTGTTTTTTGACAGCTTTTCCAAAAGATGTATCCGGATGGAGAATTCTTCCCCGAGACTGGCCCTCCAGAGGATGGAGAGGATGAGAGTAAGCTTAGTTTAGAGAGCTAACGCTACTTTCATAGATTTGGCAAGCGCCAACGTATTGTCTGCCCATGGATGTTCTAAGCTTGAGGTTTGAAGTGCAGTGGTTTTGCACTAAAGCACTCTACAGGCATTCTGCTCCACATTTCTCTTTTGAATTTTTATATACAGATAAAAATGAACTTTGTCTTGGTACAAAAGAAGGGGGAAAAAAGGAAACGGCTGTAGTTTTTCACCATTTTGTTTTAGGGTGTTACAACAATTTCTGATAAATTTTGTGTAATCTTATTGGTTTGGTTAGTGTGAAACTTTTATGAGACCTATGATGTGTATTTAAGAATCATTTGAACTGAATATTATAGAACAAATTTTAAGCATGATGCCCTGTTCTTGTATGCAGTTACTGTAACTATAAGTTGTGTAATGCACTTAACAGCTTCTCTGAATTTCAATTTCTCCTATTTGCTAGAATCTTCTTATTTCCATAAAAAATAAAATACAAAGAAATAATATTATAATTGATCATTTTGCAAACCTTCTTACATTGATCATCACATCAACATGTAACACTATTAGAATTGATCATTTTGCAAACCTTCTGCACGAATAATTGGGTGCCATAACGCCCATCTCTGGTCTCACTAATTTTTGGGTCTTTGATTATATAATCATGCCATTTTTTCTTTGCTTTCCTTTTATTTCCGCGCGAGCAAAGAGAAGCAATCAGCAAAAGCAGGACATCCTTTTCCATAGACAACTGTCAACTCGCGGTTGGATGAATGGTTAGTACAGGACGTGGCACAACGTGATTGGCTGAAATGCACTGAACGCGGGCCCCATGTCTAATTCCACTTGCTCCTTGTCTGGGGTGTGCTACACGCTCGCTGGAGATCAGTCTCTTGTGCGATTCATTGATGACCATGGCGAGTGCAGGTGACGGATTTCGCGCGTTGCTCTCATTTTTGGGGTGCATTTTAATTTGAATTTTTAATTCTTGTTGCCTTTTTAAGCACCAAGTTGTCAAAATTTACCAATTCACCTAATTAGCCGACATAGATAAAGAAAAATAAATAAATAAAAAGGAAACTAGTGAAATAAAAATCAATCAAATAAAATTAAAACAAATAAAATCTAATTAAATAAAATAAAATTAAAATCAAGCAAAATTCAATAAAATAAAAAAAATTCTCAAGAACATAGCCAATTTGAATACCAAAAAAGGCTAAAAATAACTCTATTTTACAGAACTATTAGTTTATGTTTGAGGATGTGGCTCGGCAACTATCACATCGTGATATCTTCCACTAAAATTGGTTACTTCAGTTATAACAAACGCATCAACTACTCTATAGCGTCAAGACCTAAGGTGTATTTAGAAACCAAATTAGAACTTGAATATTATAACATATAAGAGTTTTACATTATAGTAAACTTTTACTGTTGCATGTGAGAGCTTTAACACTGTAGCGGTTGAAACTTATAAGTTCCAACTAATGTTAACAAACTAAGCCGTAACACTACATTTTGAGGTGCTTTCGAATCTCTTACTCAATCGACTTACTTCTTGGGCTCAATCGTGAGTTTGTTGTAGTTGTTCAATTGCTTCACATTTCTAACCTACTAGAATCGGCCCTATTTCGGCCTTCCAAATTGATCCCTAACAATAGTATTAAGTTGAAAAAAATTGGACTTATAATACAAAACGAAATATGCTACTATTCACTAAACTCAAGCTTGAAAATTACAAGCATCACAATCAATGAACTCAAGCCTGAAAATTACAAGCATCACAATCAATGTGTATGCTTAGGATGTATATGGTTGTTCTCAAATAATCAAACCGGCATATGTTTTATATTTGGATTTCGAGGGTAAACTACAAAACCAACCAACCAAACAATAAAACAAAAAGCAAAATGCTGAGGAGTGCCACCATCGCCAAGTGCATCAATAATAAAAGGTGATCTGACCTATGTGTCCCACACTACAAGATCCACCTTCTATTAATAAATGATGCTAAGTACTACGGATGCCTTATAGCAATGCTTAAACAAAACAAAGCTTACAAACTACCCATTTTCGTGCAATGTGGTCTGAGTTTGATCTTTCCCTCTCTTGTCTTATATTTGTGCCTAGACTTTTGAAAATCGTGTATTTGATTGTTACACTACCATCTGATGGTTTTTAGAAAACATTTTTCATAAAAGTAGCAGTAACGTAGTTATGATGCAGAACGTACATAACAAAAAACTTTCTTAAAACTTTTTCACGCAATAGATTATATTAATTTAATGCTTAATAAATATATAAAACTTTGCTTACCAAAATGAAAAGAGATGATCAGTAAACTGTATTGCAAGGACGTTCTTTATAAACAAAACACCATCTTTCTTACCTGGTCCTCGATATCAGGAGGACGAACGAGTCGATATTGGAGGAATTATTGTTTTCTATGGATCACTTGACTAAATTTTAGTCACTTGTTAATCTCAACATATAAGCAAAATATGTCTTAAGATGAAGGACTTTTCTTCATTCTCTTTCTCTTTTTTACACGCCTATCTGAGGGTTTTTGGAAAGAACTCCTTCAGTCTTTCCAATACTCATAACTGTGTATTTCATGAATAGATAAGGCCTCTATTTATAGAGAATGGGAGAATTATCTAATTTTGCAAGCTTTCTTTATTTTTAATTTGAATATCAAATATGCAATTAAAATAAAAGATAATATTTTCTCTTTCCTTGTACGGTTTTAGGCGCCACACACAAACACCATATATGTGTGTGGCGCCAATTCAAAAAGAAGGAGGAGAGAAAATCTATTTGTTACCTAATCTCATTTTCTTTCCAAATTTAACTTTCATATTTAAGTTAAATCATATTTATTCAAAATTAGAAATTCTAAATATACAAAACTTGGTATACAAGTTTTGATGTGCACAAGGGATTTTCCCTTTATGCTATAGGCGCCATATATACAATGGGACCCTCTCACTATGTGCGTCATACATAGCAGGACCCACCTACTGTGTGTCTTTCAAAATTGATTAAACAATTTCCATATTTAATAATTATTTATTGAATAATCTTATTATTAATAAAGATAAATTTTCAAAATTAATTATTTAAATCAATAATTTCAATTGTCCAAATAGTATTTATAAGGATGGAGGGGTACTAATGGACCTATAATTTTAAGATCTAATAAAACCGATATATTAATCAAACTCTTTAATTAAGATATTACTCTTTTATTAATTCTAATGTAACTCCACTAAATATTTAGAATTACACTCTTGAAATTATAGATACTTAATTATTCATTTCTTAGAGTCGTTCATTTGATACATCTATTATATATAAGTCGATCCTCTATAAATAATTCATAATTAGAGATGGATAAAATCCGTTAAACTATCTAATTATTTCTTTATCTTTGAGTGCCATTGATTTTCTAATAAATAATAAATTTCATGAATTTCATCACAAATTGAACACTCTTATTATTCAAGCCCCGAATCAATACTCAAAAGAATTATTTATTTGCTTCTCATTAGAGAAGGAATTGATACCACCTTATAATATTAACATTCTCAGCTACTTACTTTATTATGCTTCTAAAATACAAGGAATAAGATTAGATCCCTGAATCTATACCAAGTAAATCAAAAGACATAGATCCATAAATAGAAGGCTGTTAATAACTCAAGATCAAGATCATCTTATATATGACTAGTGGTCGATGTGTTTAAAACTTGTTATATTTAATGAAAATTATCAAATGTTCATATATAATCTCATTATACACAGTGCATTTATTTAATGACTCACTACATTAATGGATTGGATAAGATTGTTCTATTGTTAATAGAAATGACTTGTATTAGTAACAGTCAATTAAAGATCTAATACTTTAATTGAATAATTAATTATATGTTACTCACCATTTTAATTATTATCCTATTGTATATAACACTTATGTGTAATATTTAAGATCACATAGATAGTTATAGAATTTTAATAATATTCATAAAGTCTTCATAATACGTACACGTAACTATAATGAATAAATTTACATTATTTATTTATTTATGAATATGTCTTTTATAAAATAACATAAGCTTTAAGGGCATATATCCTAACACAATCTACTTCTCTATTTTGTGCTTAAGTTTTGTATATGTTTTTCGATAAAATCTACTATAAAATAAACACTTTTACCCTATTTGTAGGCATTGTTATTATGATGTAAATACTTTGCTCCAATAATCAATATGCTAAACAAAGACTCACCACGTATTTTGTTTGTCTACAATTCACCGTCCATGGAAGGAGAGTTTAATTGTCCTTACGTTTACGAAGAAAAAGAAAACTTCTTAATTAAGTTAAAATTTGATAACGTTTATAATTAGAACAGATTATTGCTCTCCTTAGAAAATTTTTTGGGCTTAAAATCCACAAAATGTGTTTCCATTATAAAATAAATTGGAATTAGAAAGAAAGAACTAGTGGAGTTGTATAAGATGATAACAAATTTGAGAGTTGGGAAGTGATGAGGATGGCAACCAAAGGCCAATTTGTGTAGGTCAAGCACTTCTTTTGGAAGCTTGTCACTCAATTTAGAAGATTATTCAACTCCCTCCAGCTACCTCAATCTCCTAAAGCGCAACTTGCGTTATAATTAATATTAATCATGTAGTTTATAATTATATCCTTAGTTGTATATTATTTTATTGGACGACATACTTTTATTTTTATTTTCAATTTATGTCCCTATTATGATTGTGTGTATTCATGGTAGTCCCACTTACTTCATTGATACCTTTTTTTTGTGTGTGTGTGTGTGTGTATATATATATATATATATCTGTGGGTGTGTTTTATAATCAACTAATTTCTTGTTTCTCACTCGTTCCCTTATTTTATGAAAACCCATTGTTGTGTATATTAAACAAAAATAAAGATAAAATAATTAAGAAAGATAGATCCAACGATAATCACTTACAAGGCATTCATTACACCATTGCAAAGGGGAAAAAATTGCTTAGGAGTAATTTTTTTGGAAAAAAAAAAGTTATATTGGCTTTGTTTGGTAACATCTTTCCAACTGCCTAGTTGTAACTGCTTTAATATAAAGTTCTCATATGTCACAGTGTAAAGCAAAAACATGCTATAATATAAAGCTCTTACATGTTAAAATAAATTTGTTCCCTTTAGTTCTAACTATGTTGCTAAACGCACTTATTATGTTTGGCACATTAGCTTAAACTAGTTTTAACTAAGAACATTGTAAAGCTTTTATATACTACAATGTAAAGTAAAAAGCTATTTCAATTTAAAGTTCTTATATGTTACAGCATTTGAACCAAAATATGCCAAACACTATTCTCTTAACTACAAAAGTGTGGTTTAAAAAAGGAGAAAATTTTAAATTAGTACCCTCTATTATATCGAAATATGCGTTTGATACCCTATATTTTATAATATTTAATATCGACACCTTGACATTTTAAAAAATGTTTTTTTAATACCTCGGAACCTTTTTTGGAATACAAAAAGATAAACTTATCCTTGTTATAAAATAAAAACAGTTGACTAAAAACTTTTAATAAAAAAACCCAAAAACCGAAAAAAAAAGAATTAGATCTCCCAAGTCCTTAATCTTGAACATTATTTCATCTATTTCCTTTCTCAACCTCTTGTTCTCTACCTCTAAGCCTTTGATTCGCTTCAAAGCTCTCTCCTCAGCTCGGCTTCTTTGTTCGAAATCTTGTTCTTGAGCACTGGAATAATGGCAATGGACTCCTTCGGTAGCTTATGCTAGAGAAGCTCGGTCTTCAAGCGAGACTCTCTCTCTTGAAGCTCCTCCATGAGGCGAAGAAGCTCCGTCACATCCGATGGCTTAGACTGGACTTGGGCAGAGGATCGAGTGAAGTAGACACTAAAGGATCACGAGAAAACCGCCTTTTGAGAAGACACTTTGGCCTTGAGCTCAGAGACGGCTATGATGGTTTTGCTAGCAATTCCAACTTCAAATGGGCTGGTGATTTCTAAAAGCCCATTGCCATCTTCACCTTCCCAGCCACCATTGCTAGGAGAAGAGGAACATCATGGCAGAGGGGAGGCCTTCAACTACCAGGGTTCGAGAGGGAGCTAAGCTGTGGTGGAAGGACGGGGATGCAGCTGGTGAGTTGGATCCAACCGGAGCCAGAGGCAGGGGAGAACAGAGACTCGAAACCAGCAATGACATTTTTTTTTTTTTTTGAGATCAAGGTGAAGAAGAGGATTGAAGAAGATAAAGAAGAGGATTGGGGTCATTTTTCAAAACAATTTTTTTTTTTAAGTGTTTGGTTTCAAATCATTTTTTTGGTAATCGAGTGATAAGTGAGCAAGGCATATGAAGAAAGATGATTTTGCTTTTTTTTTTTTTTTTTTTTTAAGTTGGGAGATCTGGACATGAAATGAGCGAGTTGGAACTTAGGAGATCTAATTTTTTTTTTTAGCTTTTGGGTTTTTTAATTAAAAATTTTTAGTCAATTGTTTATATTTTATAACAATAGCAAGTTTGTCTTTTCGCGTCTCGAAAAAAAGTTCCAAGATAATAAAAAAGATTTTCAAAAAGATTAAGGCACCGATATTAAATATTACAAAAGATAAGATACTAAAAGTATATTTTAACAAACAAAGGGTGTTAATTTAAATATTCTTTAAAAACTAGTACGGTGCAGCATTTTTCACATGAAAGGATTGGACGGTTGGAAAGATCGTCTGAAATTGTGGTTATCTTAGGGCCGTCCAAATTTAGTGAGCTAAACTCATCATTTGTTTGTATCATTTTTTTATTTGTTTTAGAAAATAATTATTTGCTAAATGAGAACCATGAGGCCCACACCTACCCAATCATATGATTCTATTAGGCGCCTTCTTGCCATCTTGTTTTCTCTCTCTCTCTCTCTCTCTCTGTATATATATATCCATATTTTATTTTTGAGGTACTTTGTTCTATATTTTTATGTTGTTGCACCATCAAATCCAGCCCCAAACAAGACATGAGAAAAAGAAACTAATTAAAAATGAAATAAGATCAGACGTATAATACTTCGACAAAAAGCACGCGATGTTACAGGCAATGTGTTCCATAAGTATTGGGACGTGGGGCCCGTTTGGAGTAGCTTATATTACTTATGTTTTTGATATAATCTATTTAAAAGTTATTTATGAGACCTAGGCGACTAATTGAAGAGTGCCTATAATTTTTATAAGTATTTATTGAAAAAGTTAAGCCAAATATCTTTATAAAAAAATATTAACAAAAAATTTTTTATTTACACTTTTGACTTTATATTTAAACAAATTAAAAATTTCATTTATATCTATGAATTACACAACTTTTTATATCAATAAGAGTTTTTAACTTATGTAATCAAATATGTTCAAAAGCTCTTTTGAAATTAAAAGGCATTTTTTCATGCACTATCCAGACACTAATTAAAAAGTCATACTTTATGCTTTTTTTTTTTTTTGCTACTTAAAAATAAAATCATAAGTTATCTCAAACGCGCCTTTAAAAAAAGGGAATAAAATTTTATAATTGCACAAAGCTTATTAAAAAATAACGTCCAAAATTTCCAAAAAAAAACCGTTAATTAGTATAATTTTTATAATCTTCATATTAAAATTTACGTTGACGACAATTTTTTTAAGGGCGTTGACCACATTATTTGATGTTCATAAATGCACAATTACACAATACCAACACCAATAAGAATTCTCTATTTGAAGCTTCATTTTTTTTTTTTTTGCATCATAATATTGAGAAGGGCCCCGAGCATTTAATTAAAGTCTTAATTTTAGTGATAATTTTGCAGTCATCTCTATTAGGTTTAGAATTCAAATTCTCTAAAATTAATAATTTTACAATAATCTCTAGTTAATAAGTTCAGAGTTCAAATGATTAAAAAAATAACACGACTAAATAAATAAAGATTTTTTAAATAAAGAAAGCCAGATCCCAATGATCAAAGGCCCACTTGGTTTAATCTTTGTCTCAACAGATAATCAGAACCAATGCCACTTATTTTTTGTGTGGATTGAATTATGCCACAAGTAAAAAAACTCTTGCAATTTTTCTGCCCTAGTGGTAAAAAAAAGAGAAATTGCATGGAATAAGATAACTTAAATTAGTGTAGGATGTTTTCAATTTCTCTCTTTTCTCACTCGTCATTTCAAGTCTAGATTTGTAATTTTCAATCATTTACTAAATATTTGTTGTTTGTGGTAAACTTGGCATTCACATTGTAAATTCGTAATTTATCACACTCATTTTAATTAAGACAGGTCTATTATGTGAAACTTGTAAATTTAAAATTTACATAGTAAATTCGTAATTTACCATACTCATCTTAACTGCGGTAGGTCCATTATATGTAACTTGTAAATTTAGAATTTATATGATAAATTTGTAATTTACTACACTTATAACAACTACGTGCAATTTGTGAATTTAGAATTTACATGTTAAATTCGTAATTTATCACGATTATTTTAACTAAGACATGTACATTATGTGCAACTTGTAAATTCAGAATTTACATACTAAATTAGTAATTTACTAGTTAACTATTAATGTTGGAGTTTACAATAGAACATGACTATTAATTTACTACACTTATCTTAATTATGTGCAACTTGTAAATTCAGAATTTACATGATAAATTCATAATTTACCACCCTCACATTAACTAAAACAGATATATTATGTATAACTTGTAAATTCATAATTTACCCGTTAATTATTAAAGTTGAGTTATAGAATTTGTCATAAGGGAAAGGGTAATTTAAAAAGTACACTAAATAAACTAACGTATTAGAGTGACATTTTTTTAAATAATGTTTTTCTTGCGGCAAATTTCAATCCAAACTCCCTATTTGTTACATGAAAAAAGCCTTTGTCTGAAAACTCAGAGACCCCGTGGTTTAGGCCCTCTACAAGTGGTCGTCCGCTTGAAAAATAATGTATAAAATTATTAGTAAGTATTTACATAAAATATATATTTTGAGCTCATTGAATCTAAATTTGTCTACTTATCAACAATATTACAATTTTATCTTTTTTAAAAAAAATTTAAGTGATTTAGAATGCCTATTATACCCAATTGTTTAATTTCGGAAACTTAAACAATTTTTGGTTTTTATTCATCACCATATTCGTGGTATCTTTGATGATGCTCTGACTCTATTCTATTTTTATACCTATTCGTTATTTATTTTTTTTTTTTTTTTTGCTTCATTTGATTAATTACACGTTGACTTCCAGTTAAAAACCTTATATTCACGTTATGCTCCTCCAGATTTTTTATTCTTCATTATTGGAACAACCTTTTTTTTTTTTGCTTCATTTGATTAATTGCACATTGACCTTTAGCGAGCTTTTATTCATGTTATGCTCCTTCAGATCTTGTTGATTCTTTAATTATATAGTTATTACCATAATGACATATAAATTACGTAATGATTTATCAAGATTATTTTAAAAGTCTTCACAATTCTTCTTAATATATGTTTTTTTTATTTGAGTTTCTTGTACACATAAATTGTACATTACTATTCAGTTTTCTAACTCTAAAATAAAAAAAAATGCCCATTACAACAATGATATATAATTTATATTAATGAACAATTTAAATTATGGTACATTTTTACATCTTGTCTTATTTATTGTAGCAATTTAAATCATGACAATGAGCAATTTTACATGTTGCCTTATTTATTGTAGCTACTTAAATTATGATAATGAACAATTTGGGTTTCATTTTTGTGGAAACCGGTAGTTACCCATTCTTTTTTCACTATTTTGTGTTTGTCTTTTTGTAATTTCCGTTTTGGATCAATCAATATGAAGTTTTTTTTTTTTTTTTTTTGAAGTTAACGGAGCATTAACTCATCTATTGATCCTCTACTTTTTCACCTTTTTTTAACTCTTACTCGATAGCATTGGTAATTCATTATGCTACATCTTTTTGTTTTCTTTAATATGATAATCCTATTTGACAAGTGAGGGTAGCTTAGTTTGTTGTAAGTCTATCTACCTTAATTATAGATTAAATGTTTGAGTCATACTGAGCCCCACTTAAAATTGGTAGCATTTTCTCTCCTATTTTATAAAAAAACTAATCATCTTTTGTCATATTGGTCTTTACATATAACATAATAGATAATATTGTAATTAAAAGACTTAGTAGATAGTTTAAGATTCAAGGTCCTATGATTAGACACTTTTTGTTAATGACCCATAAAATTAGACATTAATTATGTCCCACTCCGACATTAAAAACGCTAGTTAATTTTCATTTTTCAAGCAAAAATCTTGAAAAATTTTGGGGACTTACGATTTTGAGAACAACAAGACAACTGCTCGCCAAATGACAATAAATTCGACCGTCTCAAATTGTGTAAATTTTATATTAGAGAATTTTTATGATAGGAGCTGCTATAATATAATCTATAATTAGTAGCAATTTTATAACAAATTAATTAAATAGTCATAAAGTAGGAACCACGACCGTGAAAATGATATATTAAACAAAAGATTATTAATTGACAACTGTTCCAAAACGCTAACTTAAAGCTTTAATTCTTATTTGTACGGACTTTTAAAAATTAATGGAATGAAAAGTACGGAGGGATTGTTAACCGCATTATTGTAGTATTTGCTGACTCAAACCTCGTTAATTCCATGATCAAAATCCGTCTTAAAAAAAACCCACAAAGTCTTACCACTATGACAATCAACGTATGACACGTGACAAGCGCCCTCTTCTTCTTCTTCTTCTTCTTAATTGTTTTTTCTCTTTTTTTTTTTTTTTTTTTTTTTTTGCTGTAATTGCTATTAATGGACAAAAGTTTGAGGTCAATTAAAGTTGGTGAGACATGGGATCCAATTCCTTGAACCCATCGCCCAAAGGAAGCAAGAAATTCCGAAAAGCACTTTCAATTAAAAAATTGATTTTTTAAATAAGAAACTGTTGCTTGATACATGAATGAATAAGAAAAACGAAAAGCAGAGCATACTGAGGAGCAAGTTGATATACATAATTATAAATCTTCACTGAGCTTCATCTCGAGGTAAATCTACACCTGTCTTCAATTACAAAGTCTAAAGCATGTTTTAGAACTTGACTTGAACTACAAAATTTTGGTTCAAAAAAATTTTATTAGTCTTTTTTTCTTACAAAATTTGAATCGTTTTAATGTTTTATGTTTAAATCATTTGTTTAAACTAGTTTTTCAAACATATTCTTAGTGTTCATATCTCCACACTCCAAAATTATATAAAATAGGAGTAAGTTAATTAAGAATTACTCTTTGTTATACAGAGACAAAATACTAATTTCAAAACTTTTTTTCTTTTAGATCATGGTTACAAATTACAATCCTAATATGGAATTCAGTATAAAAATTAGCAATGACGTTTAATACCGTAGCATATTTCACATTATTGGATTTCAGTCAATGGTTTTTTTTTTTTTTCGGTGAACCGAAAGCTGCAAGAGTTTTTCAACATCGATAGCTGCGTTCACAATGACTCAAACTTCAGTCTTAAGCGAAACAGCCTCTACCAATTGAACCAGCTAAATGTTAGTGATTTTATTCAATAGTTTATTAGCTGAAAACACCACAAGATTGTATATATATATATATATATGTATATATTTGGCGAAAACACCTTAAGATTTTATTTAATAGTTTATTAGGTTAATAAAAAAAACACACACACACATATACACACTGAAATTGACAAGTGAGTGACATCATTTCTTAAAATATTGTTGAGCATGTTGAGTGTTAACATTTTTCTACTCCTCCCTAAAAAAAAATAAACATTTTCTTTTGGGCATATAATAATAAATCCTCATTAATTATACTGCAAATAATGCATCATTGTCGGGATCTATAATGGTCTGCAAGAATATATGCAGATATTAGATTTCTCATCGACTCCATAAAGGATAAATTATGCATTAATTGGCTTGAATTTCAAGAAAGTTAGTTTGGATTAATTACGCAATTATATATCTTAGGTTTTAACTCTTTCTCAATTTATTTATTGTTCTTAGAAACTATAAAAGTATCTTTTAAATTTTAAAAACTTATTTTCATTTTATCCCTATCAATAAAAAAAATTAATTAAAACAACATGACTATCCTTAACTAGTTTTGCACAATATTTTATACATTAAAAACATTAAAAAATCCTAAAACAAAACATTAAAATCTCAAAAAAATTAAGTTTTATGACTTTTAAAATTTTAAAAAATATTTTTTAACAAAGTTTCTTAAAAAGAAGTATATATTTTATAAACGAATTAGGTTTACTTAAAGGTATTTTTATATTATCTTCATAGTTTTTGATAAAAAATGCCCATAAAGTATTAAAATTAAAACAAGTTTTTAGAATTAAAATAATACTTTTAAAATTTCTAAAAACCTAAAAATAAATTAAAAAATAATGAAAACTAAAACGCATTATTATTATCTAACCCAACTTTTATTTGTATTATATGCTATGCTTTCTCTTTTCTACAGGAGGAAACAATGCCTTAGATCTATTCTAATCCTTCTTTAAGTGGAAATTCTGCCTCAAAAAGCCGGTCACATCATGCGGTGCAAGTGGGGACTTTTTTTACTAGGAATCCCTCCAATCAAATCGGCTTCAATATTGGGTCACTCACTATCAGATAGTCATTGGTATAATGGGACCTCAACAAAAAAGTGCACCCAAATTAAATCAATTTTTTTGGGGCAAGGTATATTGTAAATATATTGTTAAAAGTTGAGGCTCGGTTCATCTTGTTGGCTCGGTATGTGTTCGTTTAAGCTTTTTTTATTTGAATAGAAAATTTTAAATTGTATGGTTTAAATAGCAGTCTGGATTGATGTTTAGATAAATGGTTTATTTTTTAATCCAAACAAGAAATATAAATTGAATTTGTATGTGGTAGAGTGCTGAGAACGGTAGCTTGAACGAAATCTGTGTTTAGATAACAGAAGTTTGAAATGTTAAAAAAAAAAAAAAATTGTTGTGCTGGTGTTTTGCTTCTTTCTAGCAGTAGTAAAATAAAGGCATATTTGCCTCATAGATGTTTGATTATGGTTTTGTTGTGTTTTGATTCTCAGTCTTAATAACATGAATGATTTCCCCACTTTTTTGGTTTTTTTATGAGTCCAGGTCGCTAGAGTCAGTCCTCTATAGTGCTATGGTGACCAATGTGTTTTAAGACTCTTTTAATCACAATCGATCGGAGTTTTCCATCTACCAAAGTAGATTTATTGAATGAGCTATATAGGTGCTCTATTGTTAGTATGCCTTTTTTGCTTCCCCTCGTGGTTGTTCTTGTGTAATGAAGTCATCATTATTAGTATTGGTGTATGTATTTTTTTGATTTGAAATATAATTATCCTTTAAAAAAAGTAATATAAAATAATAAAAATAAATAAAAATGTTAAGAAAGAAAAAAAAAAGTACTCAAAATTGAAGGAACATTGGTGAAATATGTAAATTTTGCAATGCCAAAACATAAAAATAATTAGTTTTATGTAATTAAAAAATAAAAAAAAATTAATGAGAAAAAGTTTGTAGTTAACGTATGAGATTTTTTTTTTTAAAAAATGTAATTTGGAATTCAAGAGGTTGTTAATAGGCATATAACACTAATAAATAAAGTTGATAAGGGTAAAAAAAAAGAACTTGTAATAATATGAATAATAATACAAGCAGTAATAATGTTGAATATCATATAAATAATGATGAAATAAGCAGAAAAGGCGAAGCGTGAGAGAAACTGTTAAAAAAAAAAAAAAAGAGTACGGAGCGGATGAACAATTAAAAAGAGAAGAATCCGAACTGTTGAGAGTTGAACGGTGTACACAGTTGATCTAAAATGTGAAATGCATGAACTCGGACTTGGCAATTCAATTCGGCCCCAACTGCCTAAAAATTAACAATCTTAGTAAAATTAATTAAAAAATATAATATTCTAAAACTTATCCTAATGTAGACATCTTACATTCATAATTACACGTGAAATGCTAAAATATCAAAATGAGCTTGTAGCGAGGATTAAATGAATTTGAAACGCCTTTTATATTGGAACAATATTCACACTAAGACATAGAGTTTGAGTGGCTTATTCAATAATTTTAAATGTGCAACGTACATGTCTTCTCGTATCATGTGAAAGCATCAAAACTATAGTAAATAGATATAAATGGACTTGACGATATTTAGAAATAAAAATTTAAAGAAATGATAAATATAGATTTTGCATAGAATTTATAGATATTTTACAAATATTTGTATAAGGTTTTTGTGAATTATATCATAAGAAAAATTAGGCAAATAATCTATTTTAGCTACCTTTTTAAATAAATAACTAAATTTTTTTTATAAAAAAAAAGGAAAGTGGCGGAACTTTTTGAAAAATAGAAAATGGCTTTTTCTTTTCTTAAGCGATACTTCATTGATAAACACCAATATATTATTGATGTATGTTATTAATTAACATTAGTACATCACTTACTAACTATAGTTTTCTCTTATTAACTATAGTTTATCACTAATAGATTAGATTATCATTTATCTACTAATGGTTTATAATCTAGAAACTGGTAATTATTGATTGAAAAACCAAGTTAATTAGTGATAAACTATAATTCACTGCATCATCGATGTATTACAGTACATCAATAATGTATTGATTAGCGTCAGTATATCATTAATCAGTACATCATTAATGTACTCCAATACATTAATGATATACAAAAACAACCATTTTTTAATTTTTAGAAACTTTGGTTATTTACTTGAAAAAAACTTAAAAGGAACAAATTTACACCCAAATCTTTATATCATATTGACCACGCCTCTTAGTTAGTTGGATTGACAGTTAGCGAATAGATTACATATGGTCACGTACATTGAATTTAGCACTCCTCGAGGAGCTACCATTTTGGTCACTATTCACAATTCAATATTTTCTTACAATATTCTACTGGTCCATAAATTTTTGTGTCACAACTCCTCATTATATATTATTTATGTATATCTGCTGATGAACAGATGTATTCCTTGTGATGGGAACTTAAAAGCAAGAAAAAGTGGTTACTTTTTACATTTTTTTATCCCCTAATGTCCAAACAACCAAAAAAAATAATATATAATCCTTCTCCATAGTTCTATTTTCACTGTCTTAATCCTTTTTTATGTAAGGCTTTTAATTTAATCATTTTTACATATTCACAGTCACATACCTTGTATTGACTCAGAGGGCAAATCAAATGACTAGGAACATGGTAAAGTCAAAGAAACGGTAAGAAGTTCCTATGGAACCTACCAATTAAAATAAGAGTCAAACAATAGCAATAAGGCAAAAACTACAATCCATGGAACAATGCCTATCTAGGCAGCATTCGTTAAAATTAAAAAAAAAAAAAAAAAAAAAGATAGGGGGAAAAAACGTGACAACATCACGCGTACCAAGGGAGAAAAAAGAGCTTGATTACACTCAAAACGCATTAAAAGCCAAAACATCTCAGCCAACACGCTTTTGGGTATCAACCTCAACAACCGTCACATGCCGTTACAGGGAGAACCAAAGAAAAGTAAAAATAAATAAAAAATAAAAAGAAGAAAAAGGGAACAAACCCTTGACTCATTATCATAAGGTTACTTCCGTAATTTCACTTTTCTTGCTCACACAAAGTAAAAATTACAATACGTGTCTAAATTATTGTTATGAAATTAAAATCTAACACAATATTTAAAATATCTTAAAAATGTCCTTAATGATATAGTAATTATCTTAATGATATTACATATTGTACTATATAATTACATATAAATAATTTTAATGATATCATTATGAGACATTTGTAGAATTTTTATAAATTAGAGTCATATTTTAATTCAATAAACATAATTGGATCAATTGTCTTATTAACCCCAATCCAAAATGAACGATCTGGCTAGCTCGGTTAATGCAAAGGGAGACCATCCCAGCCTAAAGCCCTCACAGGCTAGGGTTGCCTTAATTTTTATAAAGAAAATTACATGTTATGTCATACTTTTAAAAGTTATATTTATTCATGCTACATTTAAAAAAGTTATGCCACACCATTTACGATAGATGTTAAACTATGCTACAAATAAACATGTGAGATATTTATAAAAAGTAAATCTTAAAATATTACATTTATGAAAATTCCTCATCTTTATAACAGAATTTCAAATAAATGAAATATCTAATTGGGCTGGTTCTGGTTTGGGACTAAATTGGGATGAGCTCAATCTAAAAGAGACGAGCCACAGGCAGACCCGTTTGGTCCAATCTAAATTGACACTTCTGGTCTCGAAACAACTTCACATTTATTAATAATTTCTTTGTAATTGTTATATGGGTAGTCTAGTATTTTTAAGGTTGATTATAATTGAAATCATGTTTAAATAAAAACCAAGTTAAACATAGGGTTTTTAATATAATTTTAATCACTAAAGAATACAGACCTATAAATAGTTAGTTTTTCAAGTCCTAGTGGCCAAATCTTCAAATTTTTTTAAACCTAAAACACTATAAAATTTGTGAGATAAAATATTGCAAAAAAATTAGCTTGAACCAAAACTATTTTGTTCGAATTGAGCTCCTAAGCAGGTTAGTATTAATATGGCTGATCTTCTTTCACCAAAATATCACGACTAAGATTTAGCTAATTATTGAATTACACCTAATTATGTTAGAGATTTTCTCTTTTTATAAATACTCATATTAGAATTCATGAACCAAGACCATCTTTAATACAAAAGTTGATACAAATGTAGTTTTTTATGTTAAAAGGTGTGAAAATGATATATTTACCAGGGGTGTTTTTGTTGTTTTTCAGTACATAATGTTATTTTCAATGTTATATCTAATTTTTGTATTAATCATTAAGTCTTGAAAATTGTAAAACTAAACATTGAATTTCAAAATAATTTGAAAGGTAGAATTTTTTAATTATTAATTAAAAAAGCAAATAAATTAACTATAAAGAATCAGATGCTAAAATTTGGAATATGTTTTATCTAGTGTCAAATTTGATCAAATATAGTTATCAAATTAGCACAAAAATAACATTAACTTCAAGACTGATTTTTCTACCCAAATGCTAAATTTTGACATTGAAGTAGTGAGGTTTAAAGACATAACACAATGTGATGTAATTACACTGATACAATACTGCAATTAGTAAAAATCCAACGACACTCATAGGTTGGAAAATTCAATTTAAGACGTAACAAATTTGATTTCTTTTAACAACGTGGTCTAATTACACTTTAATAAGAATCCAACTAATCTTCAACTAGTAAAAATCCAATTACACTCATAGATTAGAAAATTCAATTTAAGACGTAACATATTGTGATTTCTTTCAACAACGTGATCTAATTACACTTTAGTAAGAATCCAGCTAATCTTTCACTAATTACTGAATTACACGTGCTCATAGGTCTCAAACTGTTTCACACTAAGACATAACATTGTGATTTAATTAAAAATTACTAATTTTTTGATGAAAAATAAAAGATTAGATATTATTAATAATAACAGTGACATTAAGAATTTTCAATAACCCAACTGGCGGTGATTAATTTTATAATGCGACTACCCTTAGAAAATAAAAAATAAAAAACACAATCCTCGCTTATGCAGCCAAAAAAAAAAAAAACAGCAGAAAAGAAATAAGAAGCCTAAAAAGCCACTAAACTGCGCCTCCATGCGCCGTGCGCACCGGGCTGTTTCTGCCCTGTTGGCTCACGTGTTGCAACGACTTTGCCACTGAATTTTAAGTGGACAAGAACACAAAGAGTCCGCACAATACAAAAAAGCGCACGTTAGCCTTGGTCGCTTTTCTAAAGATGTATATCATTTTTTTTTTCTGACATCCAAAATTTCCCACTGTTTTCGTCGTCTTGTCGTCCTTTTGCGCTGAATAAAATACCGTCCCAAACTAACGCCCATGTTAGATCTCTCTCATCTTTCTCTCTCTAACGCCACCGCCCTCTCTCTCTATATCCAAAACGAGCTTCCCAACAAGCGAACGCCATTATTTACACTCTCTCCTCCATTAGAGTACTCTGAAGCATTTCTCAAAGGTTTGTTCCAGATAATTTGCTTCCGAAACTGCTCCTGAAATTCTGCTTTGGATTCGCTCTCGTCATCTCGCCATTGCAGGTTCACGACCGATCGACTCCGGTTAGTCTCTTCAGAAGCATATAATAATAGTATATATTTCGCTCGGAAGATCTGTTTGGAAGAAAAGAAAAGAAAAGAAAATCAGCAGAAAAGAAGGAGATGTCGTGCTCGTGATGATCAACAGAAGAATCCTGTTTCTGTGAATTTGCTCTCATTGTAATTATTCTGTTCTTGTTTGCATTTTTCTTTCAGATTTTTCTCTCGGGATTGACGAGATGTGGAGGCTTAGAGGAGGTACCTGAGAGAAATTGAGCCGTTGCTGTACGTTTGCTTGTAGCGCACACGTTGTGTTGAACTGTATACGTGCGTGTGCGGAGGATCTTTCAAAAAGTTTCCTTCTTCTTCTTCGGGAGACTCGTGATCAAGAGAAAAAAATGCCACACAGAACGACTTACTTCTTCCCAAGGCAAATCCCCGATCGCGGATTCGATGTATCTGCGTCCAGACAGCAGGCCTTGGAAGATCATGAGAAAAAAATAAACACCACAACCACCACCGGAACCACCTTTTTTTCGTCTGCTACTGCTACAGTTGTCGTTTCGGCTCCAGACGCTTTCCAACTCGAAAACGACAGAATCAAGTCGTCGTCGACTGCGACTAAGCAGCAGTTCAAAGTCGCAAGCAAGGCCTCGGCGGTTTCCGACCTCGTCACTGGCCACGAGTACAAGAGTGCTACAACAGCGAAGAAGAATCAGCATCAACAGAAGCAAGAGCATTTCGCCGCCTTCTGCGACTGGCTAGCCGAGAAGAAAGCCGAGGCGGCGCGTTCAGCTAAGGCAAAATCTGTTAAGCGATGTTCTTCGTGCGACGAGGATCGCGAGCTTCTCCTGCCGCCGCCGGAGCCCGCTGCGCCGGCACAGCCTCCGGCGACAAGGTCGGTGGTCAAGGATCGGAGTTTAGACAGGAACTACGATCGGCAGGTCTCGCTGCCGAGGGTTTCGAGCGGCAGTAGCTATGCCGGGAGCTTGTTTTCCGGAATCAGCACGACGCTGGATGGGAACTTGTCGTGCGACGTCAAGGACTGTCTGTCTAAGGTTTCGTTGTCGACAGAGACGCCGGGGCAGGAGGAGGTGGTGATGGAGGCGGAGGTAGAGGAGGCAAGTAAGGATCAGACCTTGGCGCAGAGGGCGAAGGAAAGTTACTGTCTTCAGCTTACTTTCGCCAAGAGGCTGACTTCGCAGGCTTGCCTCGCTAGCGAGCCTATGCTGATGCAGGTGACTGGGCCGGAAACTTCGGACGCAGAGACCGTCTCGTACCGCCTCTGGGTACGGCGTTAATTTCTCGAATGTTTTTTTAGCTCGATTGCTATTGTTGCTAGTACTACTTTCTCCCTGACTGGACGTGTCGTGCGTCATCTTTCGCCATGTAGGTGCAAACCGCAATGTGAGACTTTTATTGGTCGAGTTTTCTCTTTTGGCCACGCTAAACATTTTGGATAACATGCGAAGGCAAACTATCATACACATTTCTTTTGGCAACATTTAATTCTTTCTTACACTTTAGTTAGAGACTAATATCTCATTTGGAATCTCTCAGTTTCACTCCCATTTTTTTTCCTTTCGATACGTTTATTCTTCTTTTCTCTCTGTCTTTTTTCCCCTCTCTCTTTTTTAGTGATGGGACTATATCTTGCTTGATTTTCTTCTTACTGAAATTTGAACTTTAAGGTTTAAATTATCGAAAAACCATCTCAAGGCTTGAGCCGCCTGCTCAAAGTCTTTTATCTTGCTACTTGTTTATTTTTTGTTCACATTGGGCTAGTTCCTTCGTGTGGGCGCTTTATGGTATTCATTGCATGTGACGAGATAGAACCGTTGAAAAGATGTTAATGGCCCATTGTTTAAGTATTTTATCTATGCATGGATAGATCAATTGGTATTTGATTACTGCCATTTTTATTTTTAATGAATTATGGTGCAGGAGTATGAACTTTTTTGGATTAAATTGTCTTAGTTGATTTTACTGAAAATGAACTTCAATCTTACCAGGTTAGCGGCTGCTTGTCTTACAATGATAAGATTTCAGATGGATTCTATAACATATTGGGGATGAATCCATATCTGTGGGTGATGTGCAATGATATAGATGAAGGTAAACGGCTACCACCATTGATGTCACTTAAAGCAATTGATCCCAGTGAGACATCCATGGAGGTGGTTCTAATTGATAGACGTGGGGATTCTCGTCTTAAGGAGCTTGAAGATAAAGCACAGGAGCTGTATTGTGCTTCAGAAAATACGTTAGTCTTGGTGGAGAAATTGGGAAAACTTGTTGCCATCTACATGGGGTATTTTCTTATATTCCTTCTCTTCTCATTTCATAAACATTTTTGTATTGATTTTTATAAATTATTCTGATTTGCAAACTTTAAAAGGGGTACCTTTCCGGTGGAGCAAGGGGAACTCCACATGCACTGGAAATTGGTTAGCAAGAGGTTGAAGGATTTTCAGAAGTGTATCGTGCTCCCCATTGGCAGCCTTTCTATGGGACTTTGCAGGCATCGTGCTATTCTTTTCAAGGTAACAAAGATGGAGTAAAAAAAGTGGTATACCCTTACTATATGCATGACAAATTATTGATCTCCTTTGTTCTGATTGGCCAATACTAAGCTAAAAGTACACATTTAAGCAATTATTTTGAAGTTTGCCGATCGAAGAGGCTCTAAAGATGTACTTCATTCTGGCACTCTGTGCATGCACTCATATTCAACTGTGCTTGTTCATATTTCCTAAACAAAAAACTGTGCTTGTGTTTATAACCATCCTTCATGTGTGTCACGTACATTAGTCTGGTTATGAAATAGATTGCTACTTGCTGTAATTGTACTAAAAGTGACCATCTTCATGTGCAGAAACTGGCAGATTATATTGGGTTGCCCTGTCGGATAGCTCGTGGTTGCAAGTATTGTGTGGCAGATCATAGGTCTTCTTGTCTTGTTAAGATTGAAGATGCCAGGCAGTCCAGGTTAGATGTTCAACTATTGTTATAGGAGCTTTTTTCTTGCTGACGGAACTTAGGTGTAAGCTAATTGGCCCATTACGTGATATATGATTTCATTAAGTTCTATAAGAGAATTAATAGTAATGAATATTACGTTAGTATTGATTTCTGCTATGTCTTTTACATGGGGTCCTATATTTTGTGTTGAATTTTTGTACAAATGGTTTCAGTATTTTTACAGCCTATCAGGCGCAATGTTTTTCTTGATCCTTGTTATATTTCAGGCTTCTTTTTATGAAAGTTTATACCTTTTGACAGGGAATTTGTGGTTGATCTAGTCGGTGAACCAGGAAATGTCCATGGTCCAGATTCCTCAATCAACGGAGGATTTCTTTCTTCGATGCCTTCACCATTTCAAATTTCTCATCTTAAAGAATTTCAACAACCTTACATGGACAGTTTTCAAATTGTAAACTCAAACAACACATGTGGTTCTCCTGAAAATCTTCCATATTCAGGTATGTTATTGCTTACGCAAGTTGAGATTGTTTGGCATTATTTGAAGCATAATGAGCTCTAGGATGGCTGAGTGAATTGTGACCGGCAAATTGTTTGAGATGCTGACTTTCAGATCATCTTATTGGAGTGGGCTGCAAATGTTTTTTGACTTTTGGTTGGCCTTTGACACGTTGACATCCAGCATTTAAAATTCTGGGTAAAATTCAGCATAAGATTTTTTTTAAATGGCATCTCATTGGAACTATGACATGCCATGCAGTTTTGTGTTCCTGGCTTACATTGTCTAACAATAAGCCAGAAATAATAGGAAAATTGTCTAAATTTCATTCTGCAGGATAAGTCTGAGTTTAGTATAGGGCTAACTATTGATCTGATGGATGTTCCGCTATTCAGCCTGATTTTAATTGTGTTAGCCTATTTATGTCAAAGCATCTTTTTCTCAAATATTTTAGCAGATCAATATTGATATAGATCAATACATTTCAATTTGCAGGCTGCACGATAGAAAGTCTTAAAAATAAGGAAACTGGTTTTCTCAAAGAAACAAAGGGTTCAACATGTGGTCTAGTTGATCAAGCTAGTCTTGGAAAGGAATCTTCCTTAATTTCTTTGGAGTTGAAAGAAAATTCTGAGCATCACGTTCTTCAGAGCTCCATGATGTCTTCCATCGGGGGTAATGTTTCTGAAGTTCTTGATGCTGCTGTAGGATTAGTTCTAACGCTCTAGCTTGATTTAGACATAACTTCTTACATGGAACTTGATGAAAAGGAGGTTTGTTTATTTTCAGGAGGGCAATTAGTAAGTGGTAGTGTTAAGCAACCAAAAGCAAGAATAAGCTTATCCAGACAATCAGCTTCAGAGGACGTTGAGGATGAACTCGAGAGTCGGGAAAGATTTCCTTCTATACACGTGACCATTCCCAGATACCTGAATCTTGAGCCATCTCTTGCGATGGACTGGCTTGAGATCTCGTGGGACGAGTTACGTATTAAGGAGCGTGTCGGTGCTGGTATTTCCTCTGCTTTTAGTTTTTTCCCCCTTGTATTAAAGTTTGATTCATTCATCAAATATAACTTTTTTTTTCCAATTTTAATCATGTGAAGTCTTTTTTTTTTTTTTCAGGGTCATTTGGGACTGTACATCGTGCTGAATGGCATGGATCGGTTAGTGACTCTCCTTGACTCCTATCATCTTACTATTTGAGTTGCTTTCTTTCTAGCCTTGATGTTACATGGAAAGAATAGAGAGTAGATACTTTAAGGGATGCTATTATTTTTTTTTCCCTTGAAATTGTCTCTAGCGAAGTTGAAATTTCTAACTGGCAGTATCATCAATGCATGTTGATTTGTGATGGAATATCGTAATTGGTAAAGACGTAATGTTGCTCCTGTCAATGCAGGATGTTGCTGTCAAGGTTCTAACCGTTCAGGATTTTCATGACGATCAATTGAAAGAGTTTTTGAGAGAGGTATGGTAACTTAATAATTGACGATCTTTCTGAATGGAGCATATGTTGTCATCCTAAATCTCATACATTTTTTTTCACCTATTATCCAAGTGAGTCTACGTTTTGCTTTCATTTTTTTTCCCCTTAATTTTACCCATCGTTTTTTCCCTTTAAATCTGTTTAGCGTCTTGAAGTGTTGCTTTTTCTATGTGCTCTTTAAATTATCGTATCATGGAGACTGTTTGATTATTCAGCGTGGCTTGGTTAGTTTTACAAAGTGAAGGTAAATACAAGACAAATAATTGTCCCTGGAAGTTATTTATCAATTTCAACTTGAAATATGGGTGGTATTGCAAGATTTAGATGGACCCAATTCTTTTGTTGGTTTTTTTTTTTTTTTTTTTTGCCAAGGAAAAGGATCCTAGAAATATCTCATGTGTATTATTATGGAGTTCATCTGATCCTGACTTTTCATGTCATCTTTCTCACGATTATAGGTTGCAATAATGAAACGTGTTCGCCATCCAAATGTGGTTCTTTTCATGGGTGCAGTTACAAAGCGTCCACATCTGTCAATAGTGACAGAATATCTGCCAAGGTAATAAATTTTTTTTTTGTTTTATTGTTCTCAGCTGAGAACTGGTAAATGGTAATAGTTTACAATGCAACTTCTGATTCGTATAACCAACATCTTTTATGTATTAATCCGACCATCTTGGTCTTTTTTTGTTGAACAGGGGTAGTCTATATCGCCTTATACACAGGCCAGCTTCTGGTGAAATTCTGGATCAGAGGCGGCGGTTGCGCATGGCTCTAGATGTGGTTTGTACTAGAAACACTCACCATTATTGTTGACATTTATCTGGTTGTAATTTGTTATGGTTACCAAAATGTCATTCTTGGGACCGGATGCAGGCCAAGGGTATCAACTATCTGCATTGTTTGAGCCCTCCTATAGTTCATTGGGATCTTAAATCTCCGAATTTATTGGTTGACAAAAATTGGACGGTGAAGGTAACATTAGAAAATGTATTATCATTTTGTTTTGAGATTCTCTTTTAGGCTGATTTTTTTTTTTTTTTTTTGTTTAAACAAATTTGCCTCTGGGCGCATCATGCAATATCTTGCGTTCATGCCAGGTGTGTGATTTTGGGCTGTCCAGATTTAAAGCAAACACTTTCATATCATCAAAGTCTGTTGCTGGAACAGTAAGTTGCTCTCAATGTATTTTTGTTGCTTTTCTGTATTTTCAACTGGTTTTGCTTCAAAGTTTAAAGGACCTTTGGCAAGCAGTTGTTTTTCTCTAGCTGAATCTTTACATCTGTTGTGGTTTTTTTCCCCGAGGAGGAGGAATCACCACTTTGTCAGTGTTGGCGTGCCTCGCTTTCTTTTGTTTCTACTTGTTTTTCAAGGATCTAGTTGTCTGTTTTAGAATATATTTATATATAAAATATGCACTTCTACTCTAGATTTTTTTTTTCTTTTCTTCCTTTTGATTTTTTCAGTGTTAATGCTGACCTCTTTTTCGTCTCTGTAGTCAGAAATTTCCATCAATATTTTGCAGGTTTTTTTATAAGCAGTGCATCGATCAACATGTAACTCTCTTGCTTTTCTTTTCAGCCCGAGTGGATGGCTCCAGAATTCCTTCGTGGAGAGCCATCTAATGAGAAGCCCGATGTTTATAGTTTCGGAGTCGTTCTATGGGAGCTTGTAACCATGCAACAACCTTGGAGTGGACTTAGTCCTGCCCAGGTACCGTGATGAGTGCATCAAGCATTTTTTACTCTTCTTTAAACGTAAATTCACCCTTTTCATAAAAGGACTAACCCTATTATTATTGTCATCATTTTTCTTTATACTCATGGATGTGTGGGTTACCTATTTTCAGGTAGTTGGAGCCGTCGCTTTCCAAAACAGAAGGCTTGTTATTCCACCAAACACATCCCCATTGCTGGCTTCCCTTATGGAATCTTGCTGGGCCGAGTAAGTGTGCAAAACTTTTCAAGTCTTATGTCCTTAAAATAATCTGATTTTGGAAAATTTTTTAGATCAATACGTTGATTTTTGTCAAGTCTCTAGCAGATGGCATCATCTTCTGCCTTTCCAAGCTGATTACTTTTCTACAAATCTTCATGCAAAAGAAAGTTCACTTTATGTTTCTTTTTCTTTTTTCCATTTCTTTGATTTCTTTTTTTCTCCTGATCTTTTCTTTTATTTTGTTTTCTTTTCTTTTCTGCAGTGATCCTAGTCAACGTCCAACTTTTGCTAGCATAGTCGACTCGCTGAAGAAGCTGCTGAAATCTCCACTGCAAATGATGCAGATGAGTGGAACCTAAAGTCATTTGATTATGGCAGTTATATATATAATCTATATGGTCTAACTAAACCCTTTTGGGGTCTCGGAAATTAGAGACGGGACGCGTTGCTTGTCTAACCCACCCGAAAGGCAGTTTAAGTGAAGCCTTTCTTATCTATAAAAAAAAAAAAGGGTTCTTAATGGGAGCCAGAGAGCTTTCCCTGATAAAAAGCTATTTCTAATTATGAATTCCTAACATCTGAGAAAGATGAAATGAACTTAGGCTCGTATTTTTGCTTGTCACTGACACTGCCTATGGGCTTTTACTACGTAATATTTCTAAATGTACTCTTTGTGTTATGACTTCCATAATAACATAATCAAGAGTCCAACAAAGGGCCCTCACTGAGGAGGAAAATTTAAGATATGCTCTTCATTTCTTTTCCTTGTTATTATTAGTACTGATGATGCAGTTAAGTTGCCATTTCATTCATTCTAAGTTGCGAACATTTAAGCTGGGCAAAATTTGTCATCAACTGGCCTAAAAGATCCTGGAAACCAACTAGCTTTTCCTGTTTCCTTTATACACCAAAAGTACCTTACTGCTCTTGTTTAAGTTCAAAATTTTTTTACTTGAAGCATTCGACCTTTTTTTCCCTTTACTTCTCCATTTTAAATTTTAAAAAATTAAATTATTCACAAAGTGAAACGTTGTGGGTGGTCATTTTTCGTCGAGCCCGTTACACGGTCCTTTGAATATGTATGTTTCCATTTACATATGGTCCTTTGAAAGGGTAGGGACAATCTACGGGAACATAGCTGCCCACAGTGAATTGAAGTGTGAGGTCACGATGCTGGAGCACGCCCTTTTGTTTGTGTGTGTGTGTCTGTGTGTTTTTCTTTTAGTAACTTTTTTCATGTATTGATATGGTGAGTTCAACTGTGGGTTTGTTCTCTTACTTATGTTTGGGGGTTTGTTCTCATGCTTATGTTTGAATGCTTGTTTGTTTAGAGCATCTTTATTATGATGTTATATTTATGTGTCAATATTTAATTTTGACATTTAAGAGTAAAAACACTCGCCCATCAAATGCTAACCAACTACCAAGCATGACATGTAAAAAATTCGGTATTTAATTCTTATTAATTGATAAATTGATTTTTTTGTTTTAATAAATAAACCTTTGTTAAAATTACTTTAATATTAAAGTTTACTCTTATAAATGAGGCATAATAATAATGCTAAAAAATAAATATAGCATTTAAAATAGTATTATATATTGGAGCATAATATAGGTAGCATAATATAATAGCATATCGAATATGTTATTTATATATATTTCAGTGGCAAATATGATAACAACGTTAGCATTTGTAGGAGAGATTTGGTATTACAAGATATTTACTTGTACAACCTTAGCGATTTGTTTTGAAATTTGATCCAAGTTATTGCTTAATTTTTAGTGAAGTTAAGTTAAAAGAACAAAAAGAAAAACAAAACCAAACAAAAAAAATGAAAATCAGTGCGTCGTATATAACCATGGGATTATTATTATGGATATTTGGTACTTTTACCTTCTTTTATGCATTTACAAATTTATCTCTTGAATTTTTAATAATAGCATGTTGTTTTTATAACTTACAAATTTATAGTAAATTACTTCCATTGATAGCGATTTTTCTTTTTTGACAAAAATTGACATGTAATTTGCATATGAACAGTTGATCATTGACATAAATAGTTATTTTTATATATTTAGACTAATAGCGTGTTTGGAAAGGTGGTTAAAACTGTTGGTTAGAATTGTTTTTATTGTAGCATGTGAGAGTTTTATACTGTAGTGATTAGTTTTATTGTTATTGTAACATGTGAGAGCTTTACACTATTTGTAACTGAGAAAGTAGTTTAGACCATTTTTACCAAACACCCTTTAAATTTATTATGGTTAATATCTTTAATTGAGTTTTTATCAAAATAGAAAGTGTTGAATTAACTTTAGTTTGAATATAAATTTAGGTCAATATTTATATGAAAAAACCTTTTTGTACTCTTAATTAAGGACTTATATGAAAATTACATATCATTTTTAGTCAAAATTGCTACTAAGAGATAATTTGTTACAAATTTATAAATTTAAAGAATAATTTGTTAAAATTAAAAGATAAATTGTAAATATACAATAAATTCAAAGGGAGTAATACCAAATACGTTATTATTATTGTCATTTAAAAAGGTTTTTGTCGTTTCCAAGTTACATGTTACATGTTGTTTTTCATGTCCTCGTCCTTTATTATGTTATTATTATTATTATTATTTTTTTGGTAGTTGCCTTCTTTTATGTTATAATTGTTGTTTATTACATGTCGTTTCGTGTTTTTATATATTTTGTTGTCTGATTGTAGTTTCTAAGCAGCGGCGGAACCTCGGGGAGGGGGTGTGCCCATTAGAGCTTAATAGCTCTTTTCATAGGATGATTGAGAGTGTAATTTAAACTATTAGTTTAGATTTAAAAATTGTAGTATATAAGAGCTTTATATTGTAGCTTTTTATAGTAACATGTAAGGGCTTTACACTTTCAATTATCATATTAATTTTGCCCATTTAAAAATTTTATTTTCCTACTATTTTTTCCTTGAATCTTGATGGTGGAAAAATTTTTAAAAATATTTTAATTATATAAGTTGTTACTTGAAATATACTCATATTTAAAAACCCTAAATAAATAAAAAAAATCTATAATACTATGAAAACTATCGTTATATTTTTGGGGTTTTAAATTTTAAAAAGTGAATTTAATGTCTATTATATGCATAGCTCATTTAGAGGGAAAACAAAAAAGGTAAAATTAAGGGAAAAAATAGAAGCAAAGTTATTTAAAATATAATTACTTTGTAATTTTAGTTCAAAATCTTTGGTCTGATTCTATTACATCCCGAAAAAATTTTGTGGCTCTGCCGATGTTTTCAACTTACGTTTTATATGATGTTTTTATATGTCATTGTCGTTTCATCCAATTGATGTCATCTTATACTTCATTGTCCTCTTCGGGTTTTTTGTATAATCGTGTTATCGTCGTTTTCAAGTTGACCTCCTTTGATTTTGTTGTTGTTTACATGTTTTAGTCTTTGACGTCTTTATTACAGAGGTAACATTAGTGTAATATTTAGAAAGCTCAAACATCATTAGCGTGTCAATTGCAAATTTAAATGTTAAAGGAAAACAATTGATTTTCTTAGAGACCAAAAGTTAAATCAACTTTTTTTAAAAAAATTGTTGACGTATCATTCGCCTTTTCATCTCGCTTGATGAAATCAGTATTTTTTATGAGTTTCTGTTGCAGAGGTATCATTAACGTAATATTAAAACTTGAAAATCATTAATGTATCGATATAAGAATTACGGTGAGATAATTGATATCTCTTGGAGTGGAAAGTAAAACTAACCTTTTAAAAAAAATGTTGACGTATCATCGGTACTTTCCTTTAAGTTTGTTAATATAAAATATATTTTATAAATTAAACTAGGTTAAGTTGTTCTTCTATGCAACATCAGTAGTTTTTATGGGTTTATCATGATTTATGATGATATAAAATTACTTAAAAAAAAAGACATAAAACTAATTTTAACTAGCGCTATTTATTTAATTTCTTTGATTAACGTCGTCAAAAAATATCTCTCATTTGACTTAAAGTTTTTTCCCCCTAAAAGAAAGAGATCAGCAGTGACAATTTTTAAAAGGTATTGAGATTTGTGGTGACTGACTACTTCCAATCAAGCGTCTATTAAAAGTAAAAGACTTCTTAAGGCATTAAGTTTCAATCTAACCAAAACTTTAAATGCTTCTTAATATTTTTTGGTATGATTTGAATTAAACGCTGTTTGAAGCATAAAAAATTAACCAAAACAAAAAAAAAAAAACAAGAAAAAAAGAAAGGAAATGAAGAAGCGGTTCACTATTTAAAGACATCTGACAAGAAGATATTAAAAAAAAAAAAGTAGAAAGATTTTTATGATAGGATTTGAGAAATAAGCTATCAATAATCTCTATTTTTCAGCATCAAATATGTATT
>CAMOHE010052829.1:6436-18699 GCA_946598075.1 Artocarpus hirsutus | reverse complement strand
CCAAATCTTGTCCTCTTTACGTTCGTATTTGTTGAATGTATGATAAGCAAACAATAGTCTGAGACTATCGATCTAAACCTTTAAGAATTGGGCATATGATGGACAGATTATGCGGAAGACACGATTCTTAAGGTGATGGTCTAAAAAAATAAGATCCGCAATTGATGGAATAAAGTTGGGTGCTTTATTCATGTAAAGATTGTTATGTTGTCTATATTTCTATTGGGAGATGGTTTGTCTTGACCATCGGAGGTGGACTCCGTGAATAGAAACATTGGCACGTTGTCATAGGTGACGATGTGTTGGATCAGGACATAAAGCGAATTGATTTGGATTAATAATTTTGTCTTGGCAAATCGATTCACTTTAGACAATCATTTATATTGTATCTTAATCCTGAGATGAATAGTGGGCCCGTTGTCTTGACTTGTGCCATTTGATATATCAAAGGGTGACACCCACATCTTAATAGTGGTAGGCATGCCGATACATTGGAGGCATGACTCTTGATGACGTAGACCTATTATTCATAGATATGGAATCCATAGCTCCTCTTTAGGAGTAGTGATATCCTCTTATATGCATTATCCTGTAATTGGAAAACTAGAGTGCTCAACCATTTGGATACATAGGTGTAACCGAATGGTATACTGTCTTTGGATGGTAAGTTTTTCGATGGTGAGATAGTGGAACGTAAGATAAAAATAATCGAGAAAGTAAGACAGAACTTGTCCTTAAGCCGATTATGGATAATCCTATGGGGATATGATACACTATGATATGTCATGGAGACTTAACTATACGGGCTTCCTAATTCTATAGAGTTCGAGAGTACAGCTCCAAGCTTTTAGTGGAGTAGCGTTGGAGTTGATAATTATGAAAAGTATATATGGGATATTGGGTTTTATAATTATCGAGAGCTTGAACTATATAGGTCTATTTGGTCCCCTTTGCTAGCTCATAAAATCCTATAACAATACGGCATGCTTTTACAATAATTGGTGACTTATGTCAGATTTATTAGATTGGTTGAAATTTGGAAGAATCAAATAATTCATGTCTGTTTATCGGTTGAATTAATTTTGTGACAAAATTAAATCAAGATAAACTTGTTGAATTATTGGGATCGGATAATTCTTGTCTTTTTATCAGTTAATTTAATTTCAGATAAATTAAATCTAGATAAACTTGTAGAATTATTAGGAACCTATTTATTATCCTAGAGATTATCTAGATAAAGTTGTTTTAATTAGATAACTTCTCTATTAGGTTATTTGAATTAAAACTGAGCTTTATCCTATAGAATCTCGGGTGGAAAATAAAAGATTCGCGTGATTTTAATTTCGGCAGTTCGGCATGCCGATCTTAAAGTTTGGCCTACCGATGGGGCAAGTTTGGCTTGCCTATGAAAAAGTTCGGCCTGCCTATGCGCGAATTAAAAATCACGTATTTTTACGCGTATCTTATTCGATATTGACCCGAATTTGATTTCGTTTTGAATTTTTGAGACCTTATCAGATAAAGAATGACCCTAGACCCAACCTCTATAAATAGGGAGTGATTCTAATGAGTTATTTAGATCAATTGAGAGATTAAGAGTGATACTCTCTTGGTGAGAATCTGAAACTCCCTGAGAGCTCTTGTTCACAAATCACAAACACTAGCTTTGGGTTCTCTCAATTGGTTAGAAGGAGAGTCACCTTGAGGAAGAGCTGTATCTGTGAGCCCACACTCACTCCGATCATGGCTAGAGAATAGCAAAGAAGACCAGTTGGTTAAGGCTCTTCAAGAATGTTACTTCTCTACACAGATTTCGGGAGCTTTTCGACAAATACAAGGTCAGTAAGATCAGGTTAATTTATGCATATAGCATGTCAAACTTGTGTTTTGAAAAATACTCTGATTTAAAATTTTTAAAATTTCGCTGCATATTATTTTTTCAACAATTGGTATCAGAGACATGGTTTTTACAAAAATTTACGAGTTTGTGATCATGCTATACGTATAAATTATATGATTTTAATCTCTCATATGCTTGAATTTAATTTTATAGAGAGTTGGCACTCTAGGTTTCTATATAATATTATATGTTGTCATGGATTATGTGGTGAATGTCTATTAATTAATTATGGTTGATTAAATCATTATTCAATTATTTATTAATTAATTAATTTATGCTGGTTATGGTTCCTTAGAGGTTAGAATATGTATCTATGTTTTTCATGTAATTAGATGGTAGACTATCATCTCCGTCTAGGAATTATTATTCAATTTTAAATTTGTAAAAATTTTGTAATTAAATAATCATTCGGAGAAGACGGACCTAGAATATGGATGATGGCGAATCCATGTATTTCTTGAGTCTCTAATTTTATGTTTTTGAATTGTTGAAAATAAAATTGATGAATTGCATTAAAAATTATATTTTATTTTCTAGAAAAGGTGATTTCTGCTCGGTCGGCATGCCGATGTCTCCAGTTCGATAAGCCGATGGTCGTAGATCGATAGGCCGGATGTGAGGTTCGGTAGGCCGTCAGCGGGGCAGAAATCTGGTGGCTCTAGCGGCATCGGCCGATGGGTCACAACCGGCAGGCCGACCACATAGATCGGCTTGCCAGCAGAGAGTTAGAAATTTTAAAAAAGGTGCAGTTTTTCGATGTAGTTTTAATTTTATTTTTGGGACAATTCTGAGAAACATTAATTTTTGGATGTGATCGGAAATATGGAGTATTCGATTCATACGGGATTGAAGACTTGAAAATGGAATTACATGAAGAAGGATACAGCTTGGAGATTCAAGTATGAAGAATCGATCATATGTTTCGATTATTCTCTTGTAATCTTTGTTTTCTATTCTCTAGAGTGGAACCATAATATTACGGTTATTTATTATTATTTTGCTTGTAACTTTGCTTAATTGCTTTGCTTGTCTGCATTATAATATGTTTTGCCATGTATATTGATAACATGTCATATAGAATAGGGAGTGCCGCTCCTATTAAAATTGTTCATGCATGTCTTTTAAAATAAAACCTTGATTTCAAAAGATTGAGTGGGAGAAGGTTTTCGAAGAGAGGACCTAAGGCCTCCATCGTTGGTCCATAGGAAGAACATGGTGGTCCCGACCCCTAGGAAGGGATGTCTATCATGTACCAGATTGGATCTCTGAGAAGATAAGGTATTTTAGCATGATTTATGGTTACACACCCCTAGGTGGTGATTGTAAATCATGGATAAAAATATTAAAATGATGGTTACACACTCATGTTAATTTTATTATTAACCTCCCCTGGGAGCTCTTTTAATAAAATTAATAGCCAAAGAAACGATTATTAATACACGTTGGATCATACGGGTCCTAGATGGCATATATTAATCAAGAGGAGATCCGTGTTCCTGATTGAATTCGACATGACTCCCCTAGGAGCTTGTTGAATTCTAAGTTGGGAATTATCGTCGTAAGGTTGTGATAGAAGTATTTGCTTATGTTTGGTATATGATTCTTTGTTGTAGATTAAAAATGTCTAAAAACGCTTTATCTTCGATACTTGACAAAAACCTATTAACTAAAGAGAATTATAATGATTGAAAACGGAACCTGGATATCGTCCTTTCCTTTGAAAAATTGAAATTTGTGCTGACAACCCCTTGTCCTCCTGAGCCTACGGGAGACTCAACTAATGAGCAATTCCAAGCGTACGATCGCTGGAAAGATGCAAATGATCAGGCCCACTGCTATGTTATGGCTAGCATGAACAACGTACTGCAGGCTCAACTTCAGGATTATGAGACTGCTAAGCAGATCTTAGATAATCTTGAAGATATGATTGGAGGCCAAACCATAACAAAGCGGCAAGGGGCACTTTGGAAACTCTTAAACTGTAGACAGAGGCCGAGGACGTCTATAAAGGAGCACACGATGTTGGTCATGGGTGACCTCGCTGAGGCACAAACCAATGGAGCCAACATCAATGCTAAAACTCAAATGACTATGGTCTTTGAGACTCTGTCAAAGGAATTTATTCCGTTTAAAGCTACTTTTAATTTAAGCAATAGGCGGGATATGACCTTAATGGAATTAATGAAATAGTTACAAGAGTTTGAATTGCTGATCAGGGAGTCTCCTGTGGGTGGCGAGGCCAATTTGGCGGTTGCTTTTGGTTCCAATCCTAACTCTGGAAATGGAAAGAAACAACGGCCAAGAGATGATTATTCTGCTATTTTTGATTGGAAAACCCTTACTACATTATAGCTTTCTATATTGTCGCTTTAGGTTGACTTATAAAAATAGTAAATATACTTGCTATTAACGGGAAAATATATAATAAATCAAATGCTTTAGATAATTATTACTTAGAGAAAATTCCATATCAGTTACTAAACATATAAGAGACTCTCGAAACTTCACCATTTTAATTTTATGTTTTAAAATCCTATTTTAAAATTATCAAAAATATTTGTTTTCTTTTAAGTTTTGTTTCTTAAAAAAAAATCCTTTTCCATTTTTAGCCAAAAATGTTCAATCTTTCAAATTTCCACCATCTTCTAGATACAACAAACTTTATACACTACATACATCCACGTTTAAAGAATCATTTTGGGTGAAACATACAACTCCTCAAGGTGAAACTTTCCACACTCAAGGCATTTAGTCCTCCTATTACCAGCAAATGGCGATGCTTGTGTCTTCTAGCCAGAACCCTTAGCTTTGTTGCTTTGGTTTGGTAAACCTTGGTTCCAATTACTTTATCTCTTTTAACCTCCTCGAGCCCAAGGGGGTCTTTGTTGTTATTGCTGCTGTTGTTGTGGCTGTCCTCTACCTCTATTTCCATAGACCTTCTCTTTGATTTTCTCTCATTCAATCATGTCTTTCCCGTTCTTCTTTGTGGGCATCCGATACTTTTCTCTCTACTTTGTACACCTTAAAGCCTTATTATCCACTTTTGCAAAATTTACCTCTTCAAAATTAGCCATTTCTAAGTCTTTATAGATCACAAGATTCAATCCATAAAGAAACTGCTTGATTTTCTATTGTTTATTGTTGTTTAGAAGAGTAGCATAGCGTGATAATTCATCAAACTTCCTCAAATATTCAGCAACAGACATCGAGCCCTGTTTAAGATTAGCAAATTCCCTTCTCATGCCATCCTTGGTGGAAATGTCACAAATTTCTCCTCAAGTAAATTTCCAAAGGTTTTTCAAGTCATATCATTGATTTTATGTATGGCTGTCATGGTATCCCACTAGTAACTAGCATCCCCCCAACATCATTACAGCATAATGCACTTTTCAGCACTTAGGACCTTGGCACAATCAAACAATCGCTCAATGGACTGGATCCAATTTTTTTCAACTTTAGAATTCGTAATACCCTTAGATATTGGTGGCTTATACTTTAAAAATTGCTCACCCATCGCGTCCACCACTTCATTCCTAACTGCTGGTATAGGTGGAAGAGGAAGAGGGGGGTGGTAGAGGTGGTGGTGGTGCTGCAGGTTACTTAATCGATAACTTAGCCTGTTGCTCCAAGAATCTCTTCATCATATCAACAAGCCTGTCAAGACGAGCATCTCTACTATCTTGATCATTAGAGGGACTACTCTCCCCAACATGTTTGACCTGATTCCTAGTTCTCACCATGACTTCGTATAATTCAATTCAACCTTTCTCACATATAATCATAATAAATGGCCAACTCATGCATGACTTTTGTACAAAAAACAATGCATAACAATGTGTATTATAAACTTGAACTTACTGGTTAACTATGTTTTCCCTTGCCCTGTAACCCTTGTATATAGATAGTATATAGAATAACCTTGCTCTGATACCATCATTATAATGCCTACGTAATATGACTCTAAAATAGCCATCTAGTCATACTAAGTAGTGCTACTTTTTATCTTTACCTTATATCATTCATAATAAGTTATATGACTAAATAATAAAAATAGAGCAGATTTAAACTTTTGAAAACTAACTCAAGAATAAAGTTATAATCTTTCTCACAAAAACCATATGGCTGGCCAAAATATACAATTTTACATATATCTTAAAATGGACACAGCTAAGTACAAACATAGCCACTATGGGCTCTCAAAACTATACAAATATTAGGGCCTCAAAATAACAAGTAAACTAATCCATATACATAAGTCCACAAGCATCGAGAGTACATCAGTCAACCATCTAGTCCTCAACTAGTGTTGGGAAGTGCCCTCATCTGCATCATCGTAAACGAGTGAGCTAAAGCCCAATATAGAATAATGCATAACAATGCAATAATGAAAATATGCATGAACTCATGACTTGAAATCTTCTTTAAATTACAATCAATTCACTTCTCATTCTCAATCTTATTTTATGCGCTCAATTAAGGTTTCTTGGATGGAGTGATATCCCAGATACCTCATTGAACCTTGTGGCTAAAAATAAAATATATATATATAAGGCCTTCGTGCGAGGAAATAACACATTAATAATCTACTCTTCTTCCTTGTGATCATCAAGGAAGCATCCCACATTGTAAGTCTCCATCGAGGCAATCAGGTCTAGACGTCTCCATTAAGAAGCTTTCATCTATTTTTATTATTAAACATGTCATAAGTAACCAAAGATAAATTAAGGCCTTTCACTTACTTATTTATTTTATAATGAACCTTTTACTAACATCTTTCGTCATGTCATGTATCCATGCTTATGTCACAACAATAGCATCTAAATCATGTATTCATATATTGTATTCATAGATACGTATAATGAATGCATGACTTTTATGGTGATATAGGTGAAATTCTACTTAATTTCCTCTTTTACATGATGTATGGGATTCTCAGTTATCGTTGCAAGGGATCCGGTGCTCCTTAAGTCTCCTTTAACAAGAACTTTAATTGTATTATGGCTAATTGATCCATAATTAATGCTAATATACTAAAGACTCAATCTCTTTTCATACATCTTATTTCATGGCTTATTTCCACTAGTCATCTTCTTATTAACTTCTCAATCTATAAGATAACTCAAGAATTAAATCACGTTGCGATTCAGAATCAAGAACACTAAAATGTGTACCAAAAGTCCTAAATTTGGGGCCATTTAGAATTTGCTTAATTTCTAACTATTTTCCCAAAAAATTTAGTAAAACTTCCTTTTAAATTTTAGGAGTTCCAAAAGCTTACAAATCTACCAATCCCATGAAAATAATTTAATATCCAAATCATAACTTATATTAATTACAAGATCATCATAAAAAACATCAAATTATTAATTTTTATACTTCATGAAACCAGCCCCAATATTAGGGCCATAACTCTCAAACTACAAACAACTTTCATCAAACATTTTAGGGTTAATTGGGCAACATATATATGAATATTCGTTCAAAATTTTAGCACCAACAAAGCCTTGTAGCACATGAAATTAAACCAAAACCTAAACCATAGCAAATCCTAACCTAAGTCTTGATAGCCTCCAAAAACATATACAAAACCCCAATCTCGTAATTGAGTTTTAGCAAAACCCTTATATGGACTTTCTTCTAATAATATAACTCAATTTTCATGGCATAATTTGAAGGATAACCTTCTAAAATATCACCAAAACCGAACTGAATGTAAACAACCACTTACCTTGAATCGGTTAGGTTTTTCTTACGATTTCACCCTCCAAAATTTATAAACCTCTTCAAATTTTCTTCAAATCCTTTGTTATCTTGCTACAAAATCTGTGGAGAGGAGAACAAAATAAGACTTAAGGGTTTTTGCCGAGTTTGTTTCACTTGGTAGCCTAAAACTTTTTAAAGAACCAAGCACACACATAAATTACTTCATCATGAAATACTTTCTTTTTCTTTAGCTTGGTGTCACCTAGTAGCATAATCACCTCCTTAATTATGTATTAAATACTCATACAAGGTCTCAAGTACAACCTAAGTCTTGAATCAATTGTTTCACTTACCAAATTTAAATACATGTACTCACATCAAAATTTCAGTACAATGAAAATGATGTCTTTGAATCCTTAATCGTTTACTATCAAAACCTCTTTTTTTTTTCAAGAACCTTTTATGTACTTCTAAACATGAGGTAATAAAATTTCTAAATCACTCATGTCCTAGTAAAACCCTAAAATAGGACTCGAAAACTCGAACACTAAAAATCATATAAAATTAGGATTTCTTAGGTATTCTAACCATAAAACTTGTGTGAAATTCATGGCATCTTCCCATTGGTAACCTTATATTCTTATGACATCATTGTAAAAGATTCTTTATCACAAATGGCCTATTCATTCAATAAAATATACTCTAAAGCTTCGTTCTTAGCTGAAAAATATATGTTTTTTTTTTTTTTAGTTTGCACCTTAAAACCATATTTGAGCTCCATAACTTAGTTCCTCATAGGTTCATAAAAACATAATCACAATTTCCTCTTTATTTCTTAACTTACTAGATCCAACTTTGAGGTCTTTCCTCTTAACAATACATTATGCATAACAATATTCAATACACCTTTGAGACTTGATGCATATTATTAGTATGATAGATGCATCTCGATAATAAATCAAATATGTGAATCATACTTATATATCGTAAAAACATGCAATGCAATGGCTAATAAGTATGTGAGAATTCTACATATCATAGACACAACTGGTTCAATCTATACAACCTTTGCTGATGGTATCCATTCATTCGTAAAGTTATCTATTCATGTATTAATACTTTCTATTACAGAGGATTATCTTTTGCTAATAGATGTTCAGGTTTGTATGAAATCATATAACTAATGAATACACTAATTCAAAACAATTCAAATAACATTATTACAGTATGAATCAGGTCAAAAAAGTGCTGTGATGCCCAAAAAAATGCAACGGCGTTGTCTTTTGGGTGCCTAGGTGTGGATGCCTTTTTGAATTCTATATTGCACTTTTAGCGCCGCAGCCTCTAATATGAGTGCCGTGGCGCTTTAAGCTGAATCCAAACATATTAAAAAATTTATTTTCTAATTCATATCTATGTGATCTTTAATCTCAAATATATTTAAGAGACATATCACAATTTCTCTAACAATCCCCCTACTAGATTTTAATCTAGATTCAACAATGATAAACTTATACATACTGGAAGGTATCTTTCAATTCTAACTTTTAATTACTGAATATACTTCAAAATATTTACAAGACAATAGTATGCTTTGCATTGAAATTTATCTCTTAAGCAAATATCAGAAATATATTACATATGAGAAATCATAGATTTCAAATTTTGTTCCAATCATTTTGCACTATCTCGACCATGTGCACTATCTTAGATTCATGAACATTTATAAGACTAAATCACAGTCTTGTTAGAAATAGCACCATTCCTTATGTGCACTTAGGTGAAGTTTCAAATCATGTCTCTAATTGTTTTGAGACTAACTTCATTAAAAGCATAAACTCAACCTCAACTACGTAGCTATTTTACACCGAACATCCTAGAAGGGACAAATAAATTCTTGTTGCTAACTCAGTCACATAATAGCAACTTGTTCTTACCCATTTAATTATGGAATTGCAATACAACTATTATATAGTTTGGTTACCATCACCGTTGACTCTTTGCGCAAAAGGTTTCAGTCCCATTCTACTAGATGTGCCCTTGACTAAGTCTGTAGAAAGACCGTTTGTCAAAAGATCTGTTAGATTATTATTAGTTCTAACATGAACAACATTAATAACACCATCGGTTACTGGTTGTTTTACATATTCATATCTCAAGCTAATAGATGGCATCGGTTGTGGCCACAACTCAAAATCAAATAGTAAATTTCTCATGCATTATGGTTTTTTGCCCATAGCTGTAAGTACTAAAGAGTCACTTTCAATCGTTGAGTGAATTATACAAGTTTCTTTTTTAGAAGCCTAAGGCACGGCTCCTCCTACAATTGTGAAAATCCAACTAGTTGTAGGTTTATTATCACTTGCATTAGTTATCCAACTCGTATCCGAGTACTCTTCTAGTTCTAGGGGTTTATCACTTAAAACAAACCCAAAATAATGGTCCTTTTCTGTAACACCCTGAAGTTAATTAAATGTAATTAGAGTATTAAATGGTGGATTAGTGTGCCATGATGATTATTTTAAACTTAACTAGATCACTTTGTGAAATTTTTAAATTAATGTCATTTTGATTCTTTTAATGATTTTTAATTATTTCTAATTATTTTTAAGTGCTATTTTAAATTTTAAAACAAAACAATTCGTCAAATGACCAACACGTCCCTTTTGAAAAACCACGTGCTGTACACACGGTTTTCCTTCACTGGTTTTGTCTCTCTTTCCTCTATTTATTTCACTCATCCTCTCATTCTCTCATTCCTCACCCGTGCTCTCTCTCTCTCCTCTCTCTCTATCTCTCTCGGTTTCTCTTTTTCTCTCCCATTCTCTCTTTAAATTTTTCATTCAAAATTCGATTTCAAGCTTCGGGATTATGAATTGAAGGCTTGGGAACGCGATTGAGCAACCACAAACTCGATTCAAGCTTCGATTCAATGTTAGTTTTCAAAATTTCAAAACTTTTTACATTTTTCAAATTTTCTCCCATTTTGAAATCTAAGAGTTTCCAAGCCTAGAAAGGCTTCAATCTAAGTTAGATGGACTTAGATTAGCTAAAATGCAAACTTTATTTCATCAAAAACGGATTGGAATCAAGATTTTTCATTTTTCCTCTATTTTATCTATTTTTTGATGTTTGTAAAAATCTTGTTTAAAGCTTGTTTTAATCCATTAAAAGGTGTTCTACTATGATTTTCTATTGTTTATGATGATTACCCATGCCTGAGAATTGAGAAAAACAGGTTAGATTTGAAGATTTGGATTCGGGATGCCGAGAACCCATGCGTAGAAATTTCTGGAATTTTCCAGTTCGACAGGCCGGATTCAAGGGATTGGCAGGCCGGATTCATTCGACCGGCAAGCCGAACCTGGAGATGTTCGGCCGACCGAACCTGCTCTTCTTGCAGGCCGAACTGTGCAGTTCGGCCTGCCGAACCAGGACGACCGGTAGGCCGACCGGGCATGGTGTAATTTTGTGATTTTTCACCCGTTTTTACTGTTTTGAACCCCGATTGAAATTTTAATTTTATAAAATGATATTATAAACCTAAAAGGCACACTAGAACACCATGAGATGATTTAGTACCATAGGATGCCTCGGGTTAGATACTAATGAACTAAGTTACTATGCATTTAGGATTCATGCGTGGATCTGCGGAGCTAACGTACAGCGGACTGGGATTACGGTGTGGGACACCGACACAGATATCGAGGTAGGACTTCTACCCCTTCTTTGATAGCCAGTTTTAAATATTTTGGCCTCAAAGGGATTTTTATGAAAATGTTTTCAAATGATTTGTTGACAAATGATTTTATTAACTGTTTTTTGAAACAATAGATTGAGGTGGATTTCATAATAAACCTCATAATGAATATAAATGATTATATCTGGTAAAGAAGAGATTTTATTAATCAAAAAGATATATATGTATATATATTTGAGGGCATGATGCCATAGCAGAGATCGAGTCGTGTAGTGAACGACCTTGGGGGCAGGTCCCGAAACCCAGCTGGGCTACTACGGTGGTGAATTATATGTGGTTTGCCCAGGAAAAGAAAATAGTATTCTTTCTGGTCGACCTATCTGAATTGTTTTGGTAAGATTATATTTTTATTAAATTCTCATTTAATTATTTATTTGTTTAATTGTTCTAGCTCGTTTTCTATGTATTTATCTGATTTACGAAATTTCTTTTAAAGTTGAATAATTTCCAAATATAGTCCTACTGAGCCTTTCGCTCACGATTTATTTGTTTTAAAATCTTAACCCTAGGTGGACATCAACTTTGGATTGGAGAAGAGTTCACCGACCGGACTTACAATCAGTAAAAGATTTGGGTAGGTTGTACTGTAGCAAGTAAGGCATGTAAACCTTTATCTTTCTTTTTACTCGGACTGTGGTTGTATTGTAATATTGTCAGTACTATATGTGTGTGCACAATATGTGAGCCAGTGGGACCTATACTTGTTCCACCTCACATTTAAATATTTTTAATGTTCTTTTATTTGCTTAATTATTATAATGGTTTATTTGATTCCTCAAATTATTCTAATCAAACGTTTTTAAAATTATCTCATTTTTATTTATAAATTTAATTCTAAAACCTCAATTTTAACTAAATCTTTATTTAATTAACTTAATTAAACCACCACGTCACCTCCCG
>CAMOHE010052824.1:0-34901 GCA_946598075.1 Artocarpus hirsutus | reverse complement strand
GAAACCCAATATCCCAGATATACATTTCATAATTATCAACTCCAACGCTATTCCACTAAAAGCTTGGAGCTGCACTCTCGAACTCTATAGAATTACGAAGCTCGTATAGCTAAGTCTCCATGACATATCATAGTGTATCGTATCCCCATAGGATTATCCATAATCGGCTTAAGGACAAGTTCTGTCTTACCTTCCCGATTATTTTTATCTTACGTTCCATTATCTCACCATTGGAAATCTTACCATCCAAAGACAGTATACCATTCGGTTACACCTATGTATCCAAATGGTTGAGCGCTCCAGTTTTCCAATTACAGGATAACGCATATAAGAGGATATCTCTACTCCTAAAGAGGAGCTATGGATTCCATATCTATGAATAACAGGTCTACGTCATCAAGAGTCATGCCTCCAACGTACCGGTATGCATACCACTATTGAGATGTGGGTGTCACCCTTTGGCACATCAAAAGACACAAGTCAAGACAACGGACCCACTATTCATCTCAGGATTAAGATGCAATACAAATGATTGTCTAAAGTGAATAGATTTGCCAAGACAGAATTATTAATCCAAATCAATTCACCTTACGTCCCGATCCAACACATCGTCACCTATGACAATGTGCCAATGTTTCTATTCACAGAGTCCACCTCCGATGGTCAAGACAAACCATCTCCCAATAGGGATATAGACAACATAACAATCTTTACATGAATAAAGCGCCCAACTTTATTCCCTTGATTGCGGATCTTATGATTTAGACCGTCACCTTAAGAATCGTGTCTTCTGCATAATCTGTCCATCATATGCCCAATTCTTAAAGGTTTAGACCGACAGTCTCAGACTATTGTTTGCTTATCATACATTCAACAAATATGAACGTAAAGATGACAATATTTGGTATATAAATAATAAATGAATTCTTTATTGATAAAAATGTCTTCAAAAACTCATTACATTTTTACTCCATTAGGGCATACATGTCTAACATTAAGATCGTATATATAATTGACACATTATGCGAAAGACATAAATCTTAAAGGTGATAGTCTAAATGATAAGGTTCACAATCGAGGGAATAAAGTTAGGAGCTTTATTCATGTCAAAATTATTATGTTGTCTACATTCCTAGAGAGAGATGATTTGTCTTGGCCATCAGAGTTGAACTCTGTTAGTAGAAACATTGGTATGTTGTCATAGGTGACAATATATTAGATTGTGACCAAAGATAAATTAATGCGATTAATAATTCTGTTTGTTTAAATCAATTTACTTTAGACAATCTTATGTGTCATATCTTAATCCTAAAATAAATTAATGGGCCTATATTCTTGGCTTGTGTCTTTTCATCTACTAAAGGGTGACATCTTGAAATATGAGGTACGTATACTAGTATATTGGAGACATGACTCTTAATTGATGTAGTCTCATTATTCATAAATATAGAATTCATAGTTCTTTTGTAGAGTTTATAATATTCTATTATAGGCATTATCATGTAATTGGAAACTTAAGCACTCAACCAATTCGATACATAGGTGTAGCTGAATGGTATACTATTTATGAATAGAGTATTCCAATGATGAGATAATTGAATATAAGACATAATTGAGAAGGTACGAATTCATCCTTAAACTAATTATAATATCCTATGAGGATGTTACACATTATGATATGTCGTGGACTATATAAACTTATTGGAGTTTCATAATTTTATATAGTTCAAGAGTACAACTTTAAGCTTTTAGTGGAATAGCTTAAGAGTTGATAATTATAAAATGAACATGTCAAGGACGCATTATTTTATAATTATAGGAGCTTGATCTATATAAGTCCATTGAGTCCACTTTGCTAGTTTACAATATTTCATGTAACGATATGGCTTGTTTTTTTACAAATTGATAACTTATGTTAATTCTTAGACTGGTTTAAATTCGGTTAATTGGATTTAATAATTTATGTTAGTTTATTGGTTGAATTAATTTTATAAATTAATTGAAGATAAACATGTTAAATTATTTAAATATATATTTTATTTGATCTAAGATTATCTGTATATGATTGTTTTAATCAGATAACTTATCTAATGGGTTATTTGAAATAAAACCAAGGTTCTATCTAAGATTTTTGTGTAGAATAAGATATAGAAACTTCATGAACTGGGAGTACTAATAGGCTAGTGCCTTTGTCCAACCGACTGATGGAACGTAACTTAGTTACAAATATAGTACAACCGACAAGCCTGTTGAGCGAATCTTGTTACGTGTTTTTCACATATTTTGATGTAGATTTTGACCAAGTTTCGAATTAAGAAGCCTTATCTAAGTAGAATTGACTCCCTACTAGCCACTTTAAACAGGATACTTATTTCTGTTGTTATTTAGATCATCAGAGAAATTTAAATAGAGTATTCTAGAGAGAGAAACTCTGAAACTCCCATAAGGCTATTGTTCAATATCTTGAACTTTAGCTCTTGGTTTTCTCTTATGGTTAGAAGGAGACGTTATCAAGAGGAGAATTGAATGACGTGTGGCCACCACATTCCAGTCGTGGAAAAGAGAACAACAAAGAAGACTAGTTGGTTGAAGCTCTTCTAAACACAATTTTCAGTAGCAGTTGTCGAGGTTTTTTCTTGTTAGAAGTGCGGTTCCAATATTAAGAGAAAGATCTTAATTAATTTATATACATAGCATATCTAACTTGTTATTTAGAAAAAAGCTTTGATTTAAAATTATAAAATTCTGCTGCGTTTATGTTTTTCCAACAAAACCAATGTAGAGTTTGTATCGCTCTTTGGCATCAACAAAATCTTTACAAAGAAATTTAATTGAGAGAGAAAATAATATAACAAATGGATTTAAACTATGGTTTAAACCTATGGCTGAAATAAGGGCTTAACATTACGTATTCATTTTTGAATAGTTATTAGATAATACTTTTAAAATTCTTTTAAATTGTCAACAATTATTATTGGAAATAGTGGATATAAGATTGATACGTCATTGGACATGGTTCACATAAAGCTTATAATTTTTCCAATCTAAATAAAACTGATACATAAGAGGAGAAAATCTATTTAATAAGTGTGAGTGGACAAAAGCTCAATTGGATATTCTTTGAGGGGAGAAAAACATACTCTCTTTCAAATAAGTAAATTGATGTATTAGATAATTGATACATTAGAAGGAAGGCAAGGAGAAAATTAGGAAAAATACCCCTCAACCAATGATGAAAATATCAACATTGATAGAAATATCGACACTTCAAATTATAGAATTTTAAGAAAAATATCGATAGTGAAAACGATAAATATTTATTTCAAAACTTGTAATTTTATATTTTAAGATATAAGAAACTGTTGAGAAAATACATAAATAAACAAGTTTTGTATAAAAACATTTCATTTATTTTACAGTTTATATTGATTTTGATTATTTCAATACAACATAGGCAAGACGGCGTCAATTTTAAAAAGCTTAGGCATGTTTGAGTCTCTGTTAGGCAATTGTTTTGGTGCAATCATGGATTTGGAAAGCAAAAACTTGGGTATGTTCAGTTCTCCATTAGGCAATTGTTTTGGTGTCGTTGTAGATTTGAGAAGTGCTACAGGGAGACTTTTGGTCTAGGGTCTACCACTCCCACGCATGAAGGGGAGTCTTTTCCACTAGTTATGCCGCTTGTTTCATCATGTACATTTCCACGTGCTTCTATCAAATCGAAGTCGAGTTCTTTTCAAAAGAAAGGGTGCCCTAACGTAGGAGGTTTTATTTATTATAGTTGTTTTAATTGCAATATATTGTTTATAAACTTTCTTTTTTAATATTGTTATTAAAATATCGTTATTTGTATAGTATATGGTTTATTTTAGAGAGTATTATTACTCTTTTATTTGAGGGCTGTAAATTCACTCATTGGCTAATCATAACGGTTAGATTTAAATATTGACATATTAATTGTCAAAGCTAAGCATGCTCTTCAATTTGGGGGTTTTTCGTCTTGTTGGTTTCTTTGGTTGGATTGAAAACTTTTAAAGTTTCTTCCTCCAGCCAGACGAGGCAGGTCGTAATTCTACTTTCCCAATTCCTATGTATCGGAGATCTTCCTATATGACTCGGAAAGTGAAGGAGAGAAATTATAGCCAGATCAAGGCCCATGGGAAACCACTAGCAAAACAGAGTCCACGAACACTCTTAGAACAACTTTTGATACAAATAGCCAACTTCACCCCTTTCTCTCGGGCGGCCACTTTCCTTAACCTTAGGCATAACAATATCCGCTAAATACATCGGAAGGCAGTGGGTGCTGTAAACTCACCAAGTCCTCTTTCTTGAGAAACAATCAAAACACAACACAAGGGAGAATAACAACATTCAAAAACTCATTCCTGCAGACACAAGCATGGATTTTATTGACATCTTTACTATTTTTCTTCTTTTTCCTTCTCCTTTCTTTTCTATTGTTTATCCTGTGGGACTAGCTGACACAAGTATCCATGTTGACAAAAATGGCGATGTATGACGAAAGTAGCCACTTGGCGATAAAATTACAACAAAACAATATTACAAAAATAGAAAAAATAATAAAATAAAATGACTGCATCCACTAACGTCCCAGCCTCGCTTCTTTTTTAGCACTCCAAACAGCTAAGAACCCAAGGTTTGATGCTGGAAACAATCATTTAGCACGAAAGCTCGGTCGTCTATTATGTAGCCAGGGGAGAGAGAGAGCAGTCATAAGTCTTAACTCAATAGCTTACTTAGTCTTTTTTCAGCAAGACTGGCAACCTTATTGTATGGTTCAAGAACAAGAGCACGCTTGAAATCTGCAAATACAAAAAGGAAGGATTTTCAAAACGACATGCAAACCCCATTTTAGATGTCATCGTAGATTTACCTTTTTTGGGGGTTTTTTTTAGGTTTTTTTTTTTTTAAAAAAAACTGTCATCATAGTAGTATATTGCACTTATTGATGCAGGAAATTTGTTTGCTACTGGTAATGTAGTTGCCCACTGAATTGTGAAGATAAAAACGAAAAACATAGTTGATGTTGACTAGTCATCAACAACCCAAAACTATATATATTATTAATAGGACGTGAAAATATTATAGCATTGTTCCCTAAACTTCACATACAACAAAAGATTTAGTGAAGTCGAGATTCTCACCTTCAGCAGCCTCTTTGTAACGAATAAGTGACTCCCTAGCTGTTCCACGTCTCAGATATGCCTTCACATTCTGTGCAGAGAAAATTAGAAGAGAACAACAGGTCATTCAACTATAGATGCTTCCATTCAAACATGCATTCTACTTGTTCCAACTATATAGGAAACAGAGAATCTTTGGACGAGGCTCTTTTGAACATAGAGTATCTTAAGTGGCCATATACGTTAAGGCAACAAACAATACAGATAAACAATTTTAACAAATAATATTTATGAATGTGACAAAGTACTGGGTCATTCATTAACCAACATAACAGTATTTATTCTCCAAGTCTCCCCTTTCAAGTATGGGCCTGAACAATTCCAAGGAAAGCCAAATGCATACAAAGTGCAAAACACTAGGTTCAAATTTTGAAAAGAAGGGGAATAAACAAAACAAAGATCTACAAGTAACGAAGGATCTAGAGAGTGCAATTATTGGGGGTTTGAACGTAGGATCAACTATCTTGTTACCAGAGCAATAGATGGGCCAAGAATAGTACTTATTTTTTAATGATAATAACAACAATAATAAAGCAATTGAGTTTGAAATTTTGAATTGGCCTAGATTTCCATTTGGAGTATACAACCCAACATACCAACTTGTACAAGTACCACGAAAACCCTATGTGGGAAAAAGGTTAGCAATAGTAAATAGAGCCCATTAAAAGTGTGCAGCTCAAATTTGTAACCATTTCAAGACTAGCCTTGTATATATTATTTCTTAGGATTATTAACGTTAATAACCCCTGAACTTTAGGGTGCCCTTCACTTTGTACCCTGAACTTTCAAATCTCCTTACTTTACCCCTGAATTTTGAAAATGACTATTTTGTCCCTAAACTTTCAAAGCTCCTCTTGCTTTGTCTTCTAAATTTCTGATTTTTTGTTCAAATAGACGGAATTAAGCCCACTTGATTTGCACGTGGGTCATCTGTAAGAGCAAAAACGAGATTTTATTACTTCTAAGTTTTGTTTCACGTTTACACTCTCACTTGATGTCTTTTTTTTTTCAGCTGAACTCTCATTTATGAAAGGTTTGCCTGCACATATCTTCTCATTTTTAAGGTGTAACTCATTTAATAAGTCGATATTGTTTGCCAATATTCGAATTTGAATACTAAAGTAGATGAGTTACATATTAATGATGAGGAGATATCAAAAAGAAATGTTCATACAAACTCTTCTTAAATGAGAGCAAATAAAAAAAAAACATTAAATAAGAGTGTAAACATGAAACAAAATTTAAGAATGACAAAAATCTCATTTTTGCGCTTACAGATGACCCATGTGCAAAAATCGAAAATGTAGAAGACAAAGTAAAAGGAGCTTTAAACGTTAGGGGCAAAATGGTTATTTTCAAATTGAGGGGGTAAAGTGTGGAGTTTTGAAAGTTCAAGAGACAAAGTGATGGTTTTTAAAGTTTAGGGGCAAAGTACGGGACACCTTAAAATTTAAAGACCATTAGTGTTAATTACCATATTTCCAAAGAAAATGCAGTCAAATAAGCTCTTGTCCCTTACAGAAATAGGCTACATGTTTAACAGTGCTTATTATAAAACCTGGTCAGAAAAATAAAGGAGGACTTAATTCACACTTAGTTGTACTTAAATTGAGAACTAATTTTAAATCAATTTATCCACATATGCAGTCCTACATGTTGTACAACACGTGCGTAGGGTCATGTAAGTCCGTGCATGTGACTATGTACTTCTGTGTATAGAGCCTGTTGAGTGATGCCAGCAAACACTCACATAATCATTAGACGACGCATGTGCTCTATATAAGACTATGAAAAGCCGCTAAAAGACTACAGAAGGAAACAACAGATCTGTGGAAAAAGAATGCACCAAATAGAACAATCAAGACCGAAACTGTTATCACTTACCTTCTTGTCAAATTCTAATGCCTTGCTGCAGTCTTCTTCCGCTTGCTGAAAGCTGCATAATTGAGATCAAGACACAAAGGAACCGCTTAGAGGGAGAGGGGGCTCTGGAGGGAAGCACAAACAAAAACAAAATAATGATAGTAATGATGACAATAATAATAGAAATAGTAGTTTTTTTGGCTGAAATAGTAGTTGATTGATCTAGTGAACATTGTACCAGCCTAACTCTAAGTAAGCAGCTGCCCGGTTGCTATAGTACGTTGCATTAGCCCTGTTTAATTTGATAGCTTCAGTGTAGTAATTCACAGCCTTATTCCATTGCTTTCCCTTGAATGCGGCATTCCCCTGCACGAGATTTGCACATAAATGAGGACTATTTTTTCATGTATAAATGGATAAAGAACACCATCAAAAAAGAAAAGATTAAGAACAAATGCAAGTAATACATGTAAAAAAGTAAGTTGTTCACTGCAAGTAGGTTAATTTTGTGACCAAAAAGAAAAAGAAAACATGTTGATAAATTCTGTCTTTAAACGATAACTGATCAAAATAGCAGAGAAGGAAGAAAATGCCGGAAATCTGAGTAGTACTTTTATTGGAATTGAATCTGAGAAAAGTACAGACAATGAACAAGTCAACCTTTGAGACTCGACCAGATCTCCAAACTTTAGAAAACACCAGAACTACCACTTCACAACTGCCTAACTAATTCCCCATACAAACCTTTCAAATCCTATACAAGCTACAATCTCACTAACCTTCTCTTAACAACTTCTTTAACCACTAAGTAGTTCATTGCACCACACAATTCAGCAAGAAATAACCAAACACTAACTTCAGACCTGGGGTCAAATCCTTACTCTTCCTCTTCCTTACATAAGTGTAGCGAATAGGAGGTCAATCACGTGTCACCAAGGCATTCTATACAATGTAGAACCATAAAATAAGAAACAATTTTAAAATAGCCCATGTTAAACCCACTTCAATATACATCTCCACTCATCTGCGTGGCTAGTGTTTTAAGATTAAATCATACGCATAAACACCGAAAGTAAAAATATAGCTATACATATTTGGAACTTTTTTCACAAGAAACATCCTTTAAATGATGATAAAAATTAATTACTAAGGAGACAAAGATGTCCGAAAGAAGAACAATAAACAAAAAAAGGAAAACATACAATCGAAAGGAGAACAAACAGATAAAAAAACAAGACATGTACATTTGGAGCTAAATCATGTGCAACAAATAGTGACCATTGATCCGTTGTCGTAAGGAACCAATCTCATGAAGTGGAGATAAGAAACCCTTCCATAGACAATAATTGTGAATTTTAATGCAAATACCATCAATAACAATCCTAATATTGGGAAAGTAATTAATCCTAAGGAACGCAATTGAGGTCGTGTGTACTTCACATGAAAGGGAAAGGGAAATGAGGAGTAATTCCCTTTCCCATCAAATAATGTGAGTATTTAATTGTGGAATTTTTATTAATTACATAATATTAATATTCCTAAGGTTAGTACACATTAATAAGGGAATTAGATTATTTCCCATTACAACATCTAATAGACAAGTAAAGACTAGAAATGGAATCAATGATCCTCATTCTCATCACGTTACTCTTCTTTCTAGTTTCTTTACAGTTTGGCAAACAGATGCTAAAAGTTTGTGAACCCATAAACATTGCACTTCTACAGCCGTTTTCAAAAAGCAAAGCAATATATGCTTTTTCAAAAGTAACCAGCACAAAAACCATCAAAGCAATGTCAAAAGATAAAAGCAATCACAATCCAGCCATACAGTTGTTATAATAAAAAGATTTTCACAGCAAGCTTTCTGTTCTAATATTAGGCAAAAAAAAAAAAAAAAAGGACCAATGATATAGTAAGGATGAACAAACCTTCTCCTTTATGAGTTCAGAAGCATCCAAGTTGCCATTGGTATCTGGCAATGGCAATGAGTTGGATGCAACGCAAACTTGCTCTTGAAGACACGAGTACATATCCAAGACTGTATCAAGAAGAAATTTATCCGCACCATGAAATGACATAAGTGACATAGACATAGGACTATCATTGTGCTTTCCCATGGGAATCGTAACCTGGCAACACAAAAGTACTCTTACAAAATTAATAATTATGCCTAGAAACTAAGGGGGAAAAAAAAGCTAAAGCCGAAAACATTCACCTGACAGCAGCCAGACATGCTTGCCGTGCATGTTAGTGCGAATACCCGGTCAAGAGACTCAGACAAAAGTCCTTTCTTAGTACAAAGCTTCAATGGAGGATCTGCTGTGGTGGGAATTACTAATATTCCATCATCCTGAGACAACAAGAATGTGTTGATAAAGGCATAAATCATAGCATTCAGCAATTTACATAAAAAGCCATCCATCAGAAAAGCGTTGAATATAGAACACTAAAAGACAAACAACAAACAATCAAGGAACCTAATAAGCCGATAAAAGATTGTTTAGAATACATTCTTCTAGTTGATGAGCGCAGGTGAACTGTAGGCCAATGGCTGATAGGTTACCCGCACCCACCAAAAAACAATTAAACATTCAAAGGTGGAACTATAAGATGTGGCTACGAAAAAAAACAAAAACAAAAAACAAAAAACAAAAAACAAAAAACAAAAAAACAAAAACAAAAACAAAACAAAAACAGAAACAAAGAGAGAGAGAGAGAGAGAGAGAGAAGGCCAAAGTATGGCCATGCAAAGAGTGCCCCTTTGGAAGCACTTAAGACCTTTGCCCTTTCAGCCCATGGTGAGAATGAAAGATCAATAACTTTTGGAATTGTACAAGGCCAATTTGGCCTTTTGGCTATCCACTGGAGCCCATACTTATGGCCACAAATAGCCTTGCACTTGAGGTTTGGAAGCACTAGCAAGTGAAGGAAATCAAAGCAGAACCAAGAGATCGAGGGAAATCCTTAGGTTATATATTGAGTGTTATATTGTATGGGTTTCAGTGCAAAAAGTAAGGAATTCGAGCGGAAAAGGGATTTCAGATAAAAGTGTTCTTTGGTATATGTGGGTGCTTTGTGAAAGTGAACGAGTGGAAGACACTAGTTTTTTTTTTTTTTTTTTGTACAATTTAGCTTTTGCATAGTGGAATTTTTCATGTTGCTCTCTGGCCATAGAGATAGGCTTATAGCCAAACCATGTTAAATCTCGACCATCTTTTCTCTGTCTATTTTAAAACATTATATTTTATTGTCCATTTATTTTCCCCACATCGGCATTTTGCACCAACAAACTAGTATCAAAGCTATGCCTACAACAAAATTTGATGTGGAAAATTTAATGGGGAAAATGATTTTAGTGTATGGTGCTCTTAAGATGTAGGTTTTGTTGGTATATCAACGTTTGGCAAAAGCCTTGAAAGGTAGGGAGCTCTGTTGGAATCACTATCGGACAAAGACAAGGATGAGATTATGGGAAAAAGAAAAGAGTGTTGTCCGGTTGTGCTTTTGAGATGAGAATTTGTAATTGCAAGAAGTCTATGATGGGAATTTAAAGGCAAACCTATGGTTGAAGATGGAAAGCTTGTACATGACAAAATTACTCACTAACCGGATATATTTGAAGAAAAAATTATACACTCTTAAAAGGCACGAAAGTAAGCCCAAAAAGAAGACTCAAATGATTTTAGGTTGATATACAATTTATTATCTTGTAGAGCTTGAAGAACGTCTTTGAGATGTCGTAGATGCTCCTCTATACTTCGGCTATAGATTAGGATATCATCAAAGTAAACGACCACGAATTTACCAATCAATGGTCGCAAGACTTGGTTCATTAGTTGCATAAAAGTACTAGGGGCGTTCAAAAGCCCAAATGGCATAACCAACCATTCATAAAGACCATCCTTTGTCTTGAAAGCAATCTTCCATTCATCTCCAGGTCGAATGCGAATCTAGTGATATCAACTCCACAAATCAAGCTTCGTGAACGCCACTGCTTCTTCTAATCTATCCAACATATCATTGAGACGAGGAATAGGAAATCGATATTTGACTGTGATCTTATTAATAGCCCGACTGTCGACATACATTCTCCAACTTCCATCCTTCTTTGGACTTAGTAATGCTGGAAAGGCACAGGGACTCATACTTTCTCGAATCAAGCCTTTATCAAGCAAATCATTGACTTTTTTCTGTAACTCTTCATACTCATTAGGGCTCGTATGGTAGTGAGGCAAATTAGGTAAGCTAGCCCCGTGTACTAAGTCGATATGATGTTGAATGTTTCTCATGGGAGATAACTCATTAGGCAATTCAGTAGGATATAAAGCAGAAATTCAACGAGTACTTCTTGTACTTGGGCAGAAATCTCAACATCAGTGCTGACTTGTCCTTTAACCACCAATGCTACAATCAAACTCGGTTCCTTAACTTGCTGATAAAAGTCTAAACCTATTATGTTGGCAAAAATTGATTTGTCTTTCTTGGTAATTGGTTTGTTTGTAGACGGTTGTGTAACACCCAGAAATTAATTAAATGATATTAGAGTGTAAAATGATGAATTAGTGTGCCATAATAAGTGTTTTAAACTCAAATTTACCACTTTGTGAAAATTAAGAAAAACTTTGTGTTATTTTACTCTTTTAATGATTTTAAATCATATTAAATTGTTTTTAATTGTTAATTGAAATTTTAACAAAGCAGTTTGATTTGAAAACAGTGTACTGTTGCACACAGTCCTGTGCAACCACTTCTCTCTCCTTCTATTTATTTTATCTCTCTCCTCTCTCCTTTCTCTTTCGGTTTTCTCTCTCTCTCTCTCTCCCATTCTCTCCCAAAATTTTGAAAGAAAATCAGATTTCAAGCTTCAGGATTGTGGATTGAAGGCTCGGGAACGCGGTTTAGCGACCACAAACTCGAATCAAAGTTTAATCCAAGGTTAGTTTTCAAATTTTTTAAACTTTTTTAATTTTTCAAATTTTCTTCCATTTTAAAATCTAAGCATTTCAAAGCTTAGAAAACCTTTAATCTAAATTAAATGAACTTAGAATGAGTAGAATACAAACTTGGTTTCATAAAAACACGGATTTAAATCAAGATTTTTCATTTTTTTCTATTTTTCTCTATTTTCATATTTATTTGAAAATTTTGTTTAAAACTTGTTTTAATCCATCAAAAAGTAAGATACTATGTTTTTCTATTGTTTATGATCATTAACCATGCTTGAGAATTGAGAAAATAAGTTAGATTTGAATATTTGGGCTCGGGGAAGCCGAGACCCATGCGTGAAAATTTCTATAATTTCTTAGATCGGCAGGCCAAACTTGATCTTCAGCAGGCCGGATTCATGTGTTCGACATGCCGGATTCATCCGACAGGCAGGCTGAACCTAGAAAACTTCGGCCGACCTGACTTGAACCTTAGGCCAGCCGAACCAGGGTGACTGGTAGGCCGACCTGCATAGTTCGGCCGATCGAACCAGGGCGATTGGTAGGCCGACCGGGCATGGTGTAATTTTTGTGATTTTCACCTGTTTTCACTATTTTGAACCCCGATTGAAATCCCAACTTTATAAAATGATTTTATAAACCTAAATGACACACTAGGATACCGTGAGATGAATTAACAACCTAGAATATCTCGGATTAGATACTAATAGACCTAGTTTTCATTTAAGGTTGTACGTGGATCCGTGGTGCTAACGTATAGCGGACTAAGATTACGGTGTGGGACACCGGCACAAGTATTGATGTAGGACTTCTACCCCTCCTTTGGTAGCCAATTTTAAATGTTTTGGCCTCAAAGTGAGTTTTAATAAAATGTTTTTCAATGATTGGTTGAAAAAGGATTTCTTGTTATCTGTTTTTCCTTAAACAATAGATTGAAGTGTTTTCATAATAAACCTCATAATAAATGTTAATGATTATATTTGGTAAATAGAAATTTTAATTATAAAAAGATATACGAGCATGATGCTATATCAAAGATCGAGTCGTGTAGTGAACGACCTTGAGGGCAGGTCCCGAAACCCAACTGGGCCACTTCGGTGGTGAATATCCTGGTTTGCTTAAAATAATAAAAAGGTACTTTTAATGAACTGTTTCTAATGTACTTTTGATAAACGGAAGTATTTATTTAATTTTATTTTATTTATTAAGAAATGTTTTATTAAACTATTTATCTGTTTATTTTAAAAATATAGTCCTACTGAGCCTTTCGCTCACATTTTACTTGTTTTAAAATCTTACCCTTAGGTGGATATCAGCTTAGGATCGGAGAAGAGTCCGCTGACCGGACTTGCAACCAGTAGAAGATTTTGGTAGGTTGTATCATAAAAATTCAAGGCATGTAAGATCTTAACTTTTCTTTTACTTTTGGACTGTAGTTGTGTTGTAATATTGTCAGTACTATATGTGTGTGCACAAGATGTGGGTCAGTGGACCCATTCTCGCCTCATCCTTTTAGTTTTGTTATCTATGTTTTGTTTTATTAACTCATTTGTTTATTTAAATATTATGATTGCTCGTCACATTTTTATTTATAAATTTAATTCCTAAAACCCAATTTTTATCTAAGTCTCTATTTAATTAACTTAATTAATCCACCACGTCACCTCCCGTACTCCGGAGCGTGACAGAATGGTATCAGAGCTCAAGGTTATGAACCTTGAGAATTGTGCACACATAGGTACAACAATGAAATACCACTGACAGTCCCAAATTTTGTTTTCAAAAGTGAGAGAATGGCACCTAGACGTCGTTCGACAGCTGTGCCGAGTTTGAAAATGATGAGGGCATGATGAGGGCTATGTGTGCTGCATTCCGACAGATGGCAGCTAGAGCCAAACTTGATGATTCCGAGACTGGTCGTCGGCATTCATACTTTAAAGAATTCCAACGTGCATCTGTACCAACTTTTGATGGAACTAGGGACCCACAGGTGGCGGAGTATTGGTTAAATTCGATCGTGAAGCATCTGGATACTCTCGGTGTGCCAGCGGAGTATCGTGTGGAATTTGTGGCATATAAGTTCGAAGGTGGTGCTAATACTTGGTGGAAGCAAGCGAAACGCCTGGAGAATAATGGTAATATCAGTTGGGATAGATTCGAGGAGCTGTTCTACGATCGGTATTTTCCGCAGGGATACAGGGATCAAAAGGCGGCAGAATTTTATAGGTTGAAGCAGGGATATATGTCAGTTCGGGAATATGAAGCGAAGTTCAATGAATTGACTAGGTTTGCTTCCTCAGCAGTGGCATCGGAGCGTGAGAAGTGTATCAAATTTCAGGAAGGACTCAAAGCCCCTATTTTACGACAGATAGTTGCTCTGCTACTCAGGAACTTTGGAAAGCTTGTGTCTTCAGCGATGTCAGTGGAGAATGATTAAACACAGTACTGTAAGAATCGAGCCAAGACGTCAGGAGGACCACAAAGGAGCGGCAGGAGGAGCGTCAGCAGTCGACCAACTCCGAGAAAGGACAAGCAGGGTGGCATGAACAGCGGCAGCAACAGTTCATCCAGCAACGGGCGCAACAACCCCTACAGTTTTCATTGCCATTTTTGTCAGCAGTTGGGACACATCAAGAGGAATTGTCCAATCAGGAGTGCTCGCCTAGGACTTCAGACCGAGAAATGTGGCAGAGATCCGCAGCTTCTTAGGACTCGCAGGATACTACAAGAAATTTGTGAAGGACTTCTCGAAGATAGCAGCACCGTTGACGAGGTTGATTAGGAAGAATGTCAGGTTCGAGTGGAATGAAGAATGTGAGCTCGCCTTTCAAGAATTGAAGAATCGGTTAACTTCAACACCAGTATTGATTATTCCCAACAGTGATGAGCCGTACGAGGTTTATACAAATGCTTCAGGACGTGGACTTGGATGCGTGTTGATGCAACGTAGACGCGTGGTAGCATATGGATCGAGACAGTTACGACCTCACCAACAGAATTACCCTACTCATGACTTAGAGCTCGCAGCAGTAATTCACGCATTGAAGATCTAAAGATGTTATTTATTCGGGACAACATTTTAGGTTTTCTCCGACCACAAGAGCTTGAAGTATTTGTTTACTCAGAGGGATTTGAACCTGAGACAGCGGAGATGGATAGAATACATAGAGGATTACGATTTCGCGTTGCAGTACAATCCCAGGAAAGCTAATGTCGTCGCGAATGCGCTCAGTTGGAAATCTTTAAGGATACTTGCATGTTTGGCTCTTGAAAATTGAAAAAAAGATGCGACAGTGAGTTCGAGCTACAGTATCATGAAGACTACGATCGCATTTCGGTATATCACATGGAGACGACCCCAGCTCTTATTCAAATGGTGAAGCAAAACCAGTAGCAAGACCAGCATCTTCAGGGAATTTGGACGCGAATTCAAAACGGAGAGCAGTTTGAAGAATGGAGAATACATGCAAATGGATCATTGTACTTCAAGGAGCGTTTAGCGGTTCCAGCAATTGTAGAAGTAACGAAGGCCGTAATGGTCGAAGCTCATAAGTCTCAGTTCGCCATTTATCCAGAAAGCACGAAGATGTATCGTGACTTGAAGAGGCATTATTGGTGGAGAGGTATGAAGAAGGACATTCAAGAGTACGTGGCCAAGTGTACGACTTGTCTTCAGGTGAAAGCCGAGCATCAGAAGCCAGCAGGTCCGCTTCAGCCACTTCCTATTCCAGGGTGAAAATGGGAACACGTGACGATGGATTTTCTTACCGGATTGCCGAGGACGGAACAACAGCACGATGTGATTTGGGTCGTGGTCGACAGATTGACGAAGTCAGCTCATTTCATTCTGTTCAGATTGACATGTTCGAAGAGGATTCTCGAGGAATTGTATCTACAGAATATAGTAAGATTGCATGGAGTTCCTTTGTCTATCACATCAGATAGGGATACAAGGTTTAATGCCAAGTATTGGAGGAGCTTCCAGAAGGCTATAGGCACAGATTTGAACTTCAGCACAGCGTTTTATCCTCAGACTGATGGACAGTCCAAGCGGGTTATTTAGATTCTTGAAGACATGCTACGTGCTTGTGCATTAGACTTCGGCGAAAACTAGAAGAAATACTTGCATCTGGTAGAGTTTGCATACAACAACAGTTATCAATCGAGTATTGGTATGGCACCGTTCGAAGTATTATATAGACAACTGTGTCGATCGCCAGTGTGTTGGGCCGAACCAGAAGATAGAGTTATTCTTGGACCGGATGAGATTCGTGATAGCAACAAGAAGATTGTCGTGATTCGGGATCGACTGAGAGCAGCTCAGAGTCGGCAGAAGAGTTATCCGGATCGAAGACGTCGACCTTTGGAATTCGAGGTTGGAGACCTTGTTCTTTTGAAGGTTTCACCCCGTAAAGACATCTCGCGAATTGGAGTAAAAGGAAAACTCGCGCCGAGATATATTGGACCGTTCGAGATCATTCAGCGTGTTGGTGTGGTTGCTTATCGACTCAACCTTCCTCCAGAACTTTCGCATGTTCATGACGTATTTCATGTATCGATACTTCGGAAGTGTCCACTTGAGCAAGATAAGATCGTTTCGTTCAAGGACGTACAGATTCAGGGACACGACGTATGAAGAAGTGCCAATCCAAATTACCGATCGTAAAGTGATTAGTTTGCGTCGTCGTAAGATTCCGTTAGTTAAGGTCGTGTGGCAGCATCACGGGGTTGATGAAGCCACATGGGAATTAGAATCAAGTATGCGGGAGCTGTATCCGCATTTGTTTTGTTTTTGAATCGATCTGCAAATTTCGAGGACAAAATTTCTTTTAGGGGTGGAAAGTTGTAACACCCAGAAATTAATTAAATGATATTAAAGTGTACAATAGTGGATTAATGTGCCATAATAAGTGTTTTAAACTCAAATTTACCACTTTGTAGAAATTAAGAAAAACTTTGTGTTATTTTACTCTTTTATGATTTTAAATCATATTAAATTGTTTTTAATTGTTAATTGAAATTTTAACAAAGCAATTTGATTTGAAAACAGTTTACTGTTGCACACAGTCCTGTGCAACCACTTCTCTCTCCTTCTATTTATTTTATCACTCTCTCTCTTGCTCTCATTTCTCTCTCTCTTCTCTCTTTCTCGGTTCTCTCTCTCTCTCCCATTCTCTCTCAAAATTTTGAAAGAAAATCAGATTTCAAGCTTTAGGATTGGGAATGTGGTTTAGCGACCACAAACTTGAATCAAAGTTTAATCCAAGGTTAATTTTCAAATTTTCTAAACTTTTTTAATTTTTTAAATTTTCTTCCATTTTGAAATCTAAGCATTTCTAAGCTTAGAAAACCTTTAATCTAGGTTAAATGAACTTAGAATGACTAGAATACAAACTTGGTTTCATAAAATAACGGATTTAAATCATGATTTTTTATTTTTCTCTATTTTTCTCTATTTTCATATTTATTTGAAATTTTTGTTTAAAACTTGTTTTAATCCATCAAAAAGTAAGATGCTATGTTTTTCTATTGTTTATGATCATTAACCATGCCTGAAAATTGAAAAAACAGGTTAAATTTGAAGATTTGAGCTCGGGGAAGCCGAGACCCGTGCATGAAAATTTCTAGAATTTCCTAGATCAACAGGCCAAACTTGAACTTCGGCAGGCCAGATTTATCCGACCGGCAAACCGAACCTAGGAAACTTCGGCCAACCGGACTTGGACCTCCGGCAGGCCGAACAGCATAGTTCGGCCGGCTGAACCAGGTCGACCAGCAGGCCGACCGGCATGGTGCAATTTTTGTGATTTTCGCCCGTTTTCACAATTTTGAACCCCGATTGAAATCCCAACTTTATAAAATGATTTTATAAACCTAAATGACACACTAGGATACCGTGAGATGAATGAACAACCTAAAATATCTTGGATTAGATACTAATAGACCTAGTTTTTATTTAAGGTTGTGCGTGGATCCGCGGAGCTAACGTATAGCAGACCGAGATTACGGTGTGGGACATTGGCACGAGTATTGAGGTAGGACTTCTACCCCTCCTTTGGTAGCCAATTTTAAATGTTTTGGCTTCAAAGTGATTTTTAATAAAATGCTTTTCAATGATTGGTTAAAAAAGGATTTCTTGTTATCTGTTTTTCCTTAAACAGTAGATTGAGGTGTTTTCATAATAAACCTCATAATAAATGTTAATGATTATATTTGGTAAATAAAAATTTTAATTATAAAAAGATATACGGGCATGATGCCATATCAGAGATCGGGTCGTGTAGTGAACGAACTTAGGGGCAGGTCCCGAAACCTAACTGGGCCACTTCGGTGGTGAATATCATGGTTTGCCTGAAATAATAAAAAGGTACTTTTAATGAACTGTTTCTAATATACTTTTGATAAACGGAAGTATTTATTTAATTTTATTTTATTTATTAAGAAATGTTCTATTAAACTATTTATCTGTTTATTTTAAAAATATAGTCCTACTGAGCTTTTCGCTCACATTTTACTTATTTTAAAATCTTACCCTTAGACGGATATTAGCTAGGATCGGAAAAGAGTCCGCTGACCGGACTTGCAACCAGTAGAAGATTTTGGTAGGTTGTATCATAGAAATTCAAGGCATGTAAGATCTTAACTTTTCTTTTACTTTTGGACTGTAGTTGTGTTGTAATATTGTCAGTACTACATGTGTGTACACAAGATGTGCGTCAGTGGACCCATTCTCGCCTCATCCTTTTAGTTTTGTTATCTACGTTTTGTTTTATTAACTCATTTGTTTATTTAAATATTATGATTGCTCATCATATTTTTATTTATAAATTTAATTCCTAAAACCCAATTTTTATCTAAATCTCTATTTAATTAACTTAATTAATCCACCACGTCACCTCCCGTACTTCGGGACGTGACAGGTTGCGTCGGCGATACAAAGATAATTTTCTTTCCAAAACACCAGAAAACAAAAGTGTTGTCACGTCCTTTATAAGTAGCATCAACATCGTAGTGCCAAGGTCGTCCCAATAGAATAGGGCAAGCATCCTTGTCTACAACATCACATTCGATCTCATCTTTGTAATATTTCCCAATTGACAAAAGAACCTTGCACACTTCGTGTACCTAAACTTCCAAGCCTTTTTTAATTCATACAATTTTGTATGGAGATGGATGCTTCTTGGTCTTCAAGTTTAGCGACTTCACCAAAGCTTTAGAGACTGTTTTCACTGCTGTCACTATCAATAATCACGTTGCACACTTTGTTCTAAATTGTGCATCAAGTCCGAAAAATTTTATGTCTTTGAGAATCATCCGGTTTCTTTGGAGCTAATAGAAGGCATTGGACAATACAAGCCACTTCCTCTCCTCATCTCCTTTTGCGATTTCTCTGCCTCTATAAATATCTTCTTCAAAGTCCTGCTCTTTTTTTTCACCGTCATCTTCTGTAAAATTAACTGAGCGCCTATTCGGACAATTATTTGAAAGATGCCCTGTTTGATTACAACAGAAACATTTTCCAAGATTGGGACGTGCATAGGGATCAATATTCGAACGTTGTTTTGGAGGATTTTGATCATGAGTGTTAGAACGATTAGAAATTGAAGCACTGCTACGATTCTAATTTTGGGATGAACTAACAACCTTTGTCCCACTATTACCGTTGTTGGAAGCCGTTGTTCTTTTTTGAAGAGGTAGAGTCTCATGACTTTGTCGATTACTCTGGGGCCGTAATGCGAACCAGTTGATTTGAGTCTCCACCGTCATGGCCAAATTAACTACATCCGTTATGGTCCAAACTTCTTGCAAAGCCACTCAATCTTAAATAGCCAAATTTAATCCACCAATGCATTGAGCAATTAGTTGGTTTTTTGTCTCAAGCAAACTAACACGGGCATTTAATCGATAGAATTCTTCTGTGTACTCGTTCACACTACGATTGGCTTGCCGACAATTCTGATATTGTTGGTACAGCACTTGTTCATAATTTGGAGGTAGAAATCGTCGTTGTAACAACCGTTTCATCTTGGGCCACATACGTACTCGTGCTTTGCCTTGTCGTTGACGATTAAATTGCAATTGCTCCTACCATGCTGATGCTCCGCCTTTCAATTTATACGCCACCAATTTCACTTGATTGTCTTCTGAAATATTGAGATAATCAAAGAAATTTTCAACGTTGTGGACCCAGTCAAGAAAATCTTCAATGTTCAATCTGCCATCAAAAGTTGGCAAATCCATCTTCATTTTGAACTCCTATATATTTTAGCCTCCATTATTTGTTCATGGTTCAGTACAGTAATCTTGAAAATCATATACCTTAACGGATGAATAATCCAAATTTTTTTGTCATCTGTGTCGGGGATTTCGTCATTGTTGGTAGTGAAGATCTTGCCTAAAAAATTCATGTGGCTTCGGGTCATGCTCTGGCAGCCCATTATAATCATCTAAACCATAAATACCTTTGAGTTGAACTCTAGCACCAAGACTAGCAGCGTTGTCGGCACCTCTGTCCGACCGTCCACCGTGGCCTCTCCATCAATCATTCTCGTCGCCGGCATGGTCAAACTCGTGTTGGCGTCTCTGATAGAATTGCGCGAATGGAGGAAGGAGATTGAGGTCATGAAGCTCATGGTGAAGCTGATTCCCACCGTCGCCAGCGTTTGCCGGCGGGTTTTGCAGTCGATCTTGCTAGCCAAAGTGCATCTAGACATTGGTTGCGTCAGATTGGGAGGAGGAGGTCACGTGTGTATCATTGAATCTGGGCCCACCCAAATCTCTTTGCCGCTATTGCGATCGTGCCGGAGCTCTGGTCTGTCTTAAGGCTGTCGCTGATCGTTGCCAGCCACCATAGCCCGTTGCAAATCGAGCTCGGGCTCGCCTAGGTCTGAAGGTTGTCAAACATCTACCACTAGATCTCATTTGAATCGGAGGTGCCGTACGTTGGCCGATTGTCCGCCAGTCGTGGAACCCCGGTATTGCGTTTAACTTTGAGAACGAGAGCAGCAAGAGTCTGCTATACATCTCGAAGTGTTTTGTCCATTCCCTGGACTCGTTGTTCGAGATTTTCGAGCCGTCGTTCGTTGTTGACGGGTCGTTGCCTGCTAGAATAGTCTTCAACCATCGGATCGAGGTAAAAATCCCCGCTCTGATACTAATTTGGTGTAGCCACTGTAGCGGAAGTGTTTTCAAAGTGAAACAGAGAAAGAAGACTCAAGAACAAACTCACAAAGTTTAATAATTGGGAATAAGTCTGATTATTGATCAATGGTAATCCAAAACAATTACAATGAGCCTTTATATAGAGTTTGTAACACAAGAAGAGAAACTAGAAAATAACTAGGAAGTAGAAAAGATGTAGGAAAGTAGAATAATAGTCTAATTAGGAAACTAATAATAATCCTAATAATAATCTAAAACTAATAATAATCCTAATAATAATTTGAATAGGAAACTAATCTCTATATGCTGCATCAGAATTCTTGTAACTAAAAATAAAAGGTCCAAGTCGTGACTTGTCGCAAAGTGCTTTACATAGCGAGAAGGAATTGAATTCAACGAAGTTTCCTCTCTAGTGGTGAAACATAGCTCTATCCAAGTTCTACTTGAGCAGTTGAGCAATTCGATGTCAAGACAGCATTCTTGCATGGTGGACTAAATGCACAAATCCATATGAAGCAGCCAGACATATCTGAAGTACAAGGAAAGGAAGACCATGTTTAATTGTTGAAGAAATCATTATACGACCTAAAGTTGTCTGCTAGGAGTGGTGGTACAAGCAATTTTACACCTTTATGCTTGGAAAGGGCTACTGTTGGAGTGAGCATAATAGTTGTGTGTATTGCAAGAAACTCATGGATGGGTTACTTATTTATGTGCTCTTATATGTCAATGACATGTTGATAGCGTGCAAGAACAAATCAAAGATCAACAGTTTAAAAGCTTAATTGAGTGGAGAGGTTGAAATGAAAGATTTAGGAGCTGAAAACAAAACTTTGGGGATGGAGATCTATAGGGACAGAAAAGTGGGCATAATATTTCTATCACAAAAGAAATACATAGAGGAGGTGCTCAAACGCTTTGGAATAGAAAATTCAAAGCCTATTACTACTTCATCGGCAATGCACTTTAGACTCTCAGCACCCTTGTCGTCAGAGACTGACGAGGAGGTTAAGGAGTCATGTGTTCCCTATGCTAGTGCAGTTGGCAGCATCATTTATACCATGGTTTGTTGCACTAGACCAAATATTGCACACTCAAGTGTAAGGCTATATATGGCCGCAAGTAATGGCTTTAACAGATAGCCAAAAGGCCAAATTGGCTTTTTATAGTTCCAAAGGTCATTAATGTTTCACTCTCCCCATGGGTTAAAAGGGCAAAGGCCCTAAGTGCTTCTAGAGGGCCACCCTTAATAGGACCATACTTTTGGCCTTTTATCGCTGACCATGGAGTAAGCTTATAGCCAAACCACGTCAAGTCCTCATCTATTTTAAATCATGTTAGTTTATTGTCCATTTATTTTCTCCTAGGGTTTTTGGGAATGTAGCTAGAATTACAACCAACTTTTGCAACAATGTTTTCTCTCACAAAATTTGAATCAAAAGTTAGTTGCAATGTAATTCCAATTGCATTCTCAAACACCCTATCCATATCAGCATTCCGCATCAACAAGAACTAATTAAAATAGTGTACACCTTAAATAATCAGGTTTTAATGGGCATTCTTCCACATCTAAATTTGACTTAGTAAGGATTTGAGAAATTGGATAAAATGCATACAGCCAATTTGAACTTGTTTATGAGTTAAAAGGCAACAACGTCAACCGAGTAAAAACTTGGTTCTATAAAAAATAAATATATAAGAAAGGAGCAAGAACTTGGTTGTCACACCTTGACTCCAACAAGTAAAGGCATCGTAGCAATGCTTTCTCAGCGTGTGGTATAAGAAGAAGAAAAAAAAGATTGTTAGGTGTCGTCAAAAACAATATGATTTTTGATATGTACTTAATCTGTTATTGAGAAAATGCTACATCTCACCAGATTTAATCCAGAATGTCTTCCAAACAGTCAAAAAAATTGTCACAAGTTATTTGCTACACAATCTTAAACAGCTTTTGGTCCTCCAAAGCCAAGAGTTGATTTAGTATGATTTTACAATAGCTCCCAGAAAATCATTAAATTAGTTCAGGTGATAGAGGTAGGAGTTAGGCTCCATCCACGGAGAAGTGAAGTGTTGAGGGATTTTTTTCCCCCAAACTAACGCTAAAATCAATTTTCAAAATACATTCACATACATAATCCGGCGTAACAAATTTTAGACAGTTAAATTGGCATCTAAAAGTTGCAATATTATTGACCAATCTTACAAAAGAAAAATATTCACGAAAACGTGATACTTGCGCTTTAACCATGAAGTTTTATATAAACTGCATGGTTAAATCGTGGGTGCACCAAAAACCATTGAGACAACTAACCATGGAGATTAATTTTGGGAAAATATGCAAAAAAGAATAAAGTAAATAAATGTACACATATGGATAACTATCATTACAATAAAAAAGAACAACATCAACAACAACAAAAACCAAAAACCAAAAACAAAAAACGAGAAGAAGAATAAGGAGGAGGAGGAGAAGAAGAAGAAGAAGAAGAAGATAATTAGTATTGATTATATTAAAGATAAAAAAATATATATATATTAAGACAATAACAATAATGTGCATTTTAAAGAAGAAGACGAAGAAGAATACCTTCAACAGACTTTGAAGGGAAGCTCGCATCTCAGTCCTAACTTTATATAAGATCTTTATATTTTCATGTGTTGTCTTAATTGCTGCATTCACACATCCTGATACATCAGGTCCTAGCTTTGGTTTCACTGATTTAATCCAATCTTCATGGTTTAATTTAAATTCATATCTGAAATGAATTACAGAATTGCAAAGTTAGGAAAAAAATAAATCCAAACAACAGAGTCCAAGGAACAGGATATTAATTTTCATTTTGGCAACAGATAACGGGTATAATTACTACGTTAGGCAGTTAAAACTAGGTGCTTCTACTTTTGCTTTAAGCAAAAATAGGTGCTTCTCTTAAAAGCACATAAATATCAAACTGGGCTATTAATTTTCTGTTTGGCAAAAGATAACGGCTATTACATTACGTGGTTAAAATTATCTGCATGACAAGGATGTTCCACCACCTACAACATGCAAGAGAACTAATATCGGCAGCATGGTACAGCAGTCAGTCCTGACATTTTAAGAAAAACCTTTCCATATAAGAATATGACCAATTTGAACCAGTGGCTTCACATTACATGGATGGACTATAAGATTCACATTTTCACGAAACTTTTTCTTAAACCATTCAAGTTGCTATATAAACAACTGAAGTAAACGCAAGAATCCTATAACATATAATGCTGTGTACCATGTTTCATAGGATGACATCCTTTTACTCATTAATTTGCATGTTAATTTATTAAAGGCAGTGTATTGCATCAGGTACACTGAACAACTATATGAAAAATCCCAAGCAGTAATGCAGTAAGATTATGAAACGTGAATTCTGCACTAGCAGCTAGATTTGTGCAGTTTTAGATCTAAATAAAGCATAAAACCAAATTCTTGAATACCTTTGCAATGAAAGCATTGCAGATGATAAAGCTTTCAAACTAAATGTTCCATTTTGAAGGTTTGTAGAAGCGTCACAGAATCCTTTGAGACTGGGTACGTTTGAAGCAATATACTTTCCAAAATTCATATGCTTTGGTGCTTGGTCTGCACAACCAACAAGAGAAGAGCCACCAAAAAGAGTTATTGTTACTTTGACCTTTGTCATGACTAGATCAATGTAACATTACAAAGACAAACATATCATGGAAAACAGCAGCAGTTTTCAGCTATTTATTTTTTAATTCCAACATGGATGAAAAAAAAAAAAGCAAGAAAATAAAGAAGCTAAATATCAAATGATGATTGGAAATTTGGTACGTTTTAAAAAGTGCTTCAACTTACATCCAGATAGACTTTCAATTGCTTTGCTAACAATAAGTACCATCCTTTGTGTAGAAAAATTAGAAATCTGAAAAAGATCATCAGCAAAAATAACGCGTCTTGTCCTTTTAGGTTCCACTGTACTTAATTGAAGCAAAACATGTCCAACACGATGCAGAACAGATGGATCACGGGCAAAAAACCCTACAAGATCAAAATATAATAAAACAAGTCAAAGAAGAGAAAAACTTAAAACCAATAACAAAAAATTGAGGAACCAAGTAGAGGTGGGAAAGAAAAAACTATGTTTCTGACATACCAACAGCATCCAAACTTTGAGAATTAGGCAAAACTCCAATTGTAGATACAGCCCCATGAGATGGTCGAAATCCAATAACACCACAAAATGATGCTGGGATTCTCACACATCCAGTTGTATCAGTACCTAAAAAAAAATACACTTTAGATGGTTGCGTATATACAACATGACAGTTCCATTATGAAAAGATCTTTTGTAGCTGGAACAGTAAGGGCAATAATAGCATCTGACACGGATGCAACATGATCCATGACTGTTTGTGCATGAGCAAAGGCCTTTTCCATAATAGGGAAAGTAAACGAAGAAAAAATGACTTGGCCATTTGGAACACAAATGATCCATATGAAAGAAGAAATGAAGAATGGAAATGGGAACCAATGATGTGTAGAGCCCGCTATTTCGGACACGGCACGATGACATGATACGAAAACGACACGATATAAATGGGTTTGAACCGCATGATTATTAATTGGATCATAAATGGGTTGGCACGAATAACACGAAGATAATAAACGTGTTGGATTCGTGCTAGCACGTTTAACACGCTTTAACACGTTTAATTAAACGTACAGTAAACGTGTCAACACGACACGACACGACCCGCCCGTTTATAACACATTTAAAATTAAAATAAAAAAATTTATTATTTTGCAATTCTAAGGATTTGAACCTTGCACCAAAAAAGTATTTTATTGAACTTGTCTCCACTACACTAAATGATAAAGTACTGTAAAATAAGAGGTTTTAATTTATTTATTATGATTTTTGACACTTATAAAAGTTAAAATGAAAAAATTTATGCTCTTGCAATATAAGGAATCAAACCTGCACTCAAAAGCCACATTTTCACGTTTGCCTCCACCACTCCTAATTCTCATCTTGTGCAAAGGAATAGCTTTTATTTTATTTATTATCTTTCTACTATGTTTTGTCAAAAGTCCCACATCTGAAGAAAACCAAGAGCTTTGCCTCAAGTCCTCTATATAAGGACTTTCTCCTATAAGCTGAACGTCAGCTAATGATAATGAAGCCTCATAGCAATAAGATAATTTTCTTGAATCCGATTCTAAAGATTGGATTTGAGGGAAATTTGTAGTTTGAAACGTTTAAAAATTTAATGATAGGAAAGATATAAACATAAACTTATAATTTAATAATAGGTAAGGTATGATGAACATTATATATTTTGATGTTTTGAATTTTAAACTGGAAATGATGGTTATGTTTAAAATCTAATAAAACATGATGTTAATATTTGTAATTTTTTTAATTTTTGGGGTTATAAATGTTATTATAATTGTGTTAATTTGTGATAATCGTGTTAATCGTGTTGTGTCGTGTTATACGTGTTAAGCGCGTGTCGTGTTCGTGTTTGCGTTTTAGGCACGTTTATTAATTGTGTTGTGTTTGTGTTTAATATAATCATGTCGTGTCGTAATCGTGTTGACACGAACACGGCAGATAACACGATTTGCCAGCCCTAATGATGCGGCTCAAACAAAAAATTCCAGTCATGATTTTTGTTGGAATTAAACCAACACCCTTAGGAAGCATAAACAGAGATTTGATTGAAAATGATTCTAGAAAACTAAATAAAAACTTCTCCCCTCAAGAACAAATGATCAAGGTTTTAAAAGGCGAAAACGAAAACCGAGGCATTTTGTCTAATTGAGGCGAAGCGTAAGCCTCAAGGCGGATTAAGGCGTAAGCCTCGAATGTAAAATAAAAAATTCAAAAAGTTGAATAAAATTCATAAACATGCCATAAAACACACACTTTGTTCATCATAAAACCATAAGACACGATAAAAAAGTACATAAAATACATACATTATAATATATATGCAACTGCTCTTCTTATATAGTTATACTTGTACCGCTTTTATAGCACACAAGATAACTTTTTTTTTTTTTTTTGAGAAAGTGAAATAAATATAGATCTAAATTAATAAAAAATCACACACTCCTCTCTTTATATAACTTTCATTTTATATAACATTATAAATTTTGTATAACACCTACTTCTATAAAATTTCATTACTACAGTAGCTATAAGTGGAGAAAGAAAAAAAAACCAGCCTACGTTAGAAAAGAAAGAAAAAAAAAACTAAGGAGTGAGGTCCGAGGAGGTCAGAATTTGGAGGTGGCTGCTGCCAGTGGGTCGTCACTCTGGTCGCTGCTCATAGGAGAGTGGGCTTGCAAGTTGCAAGGGTTGCTGATGAAGAGAGGGTTGATGATGAAGAAGGGGGCAAATGATGAAGAAGTGTTGAAGAAGATGGTAGACTTAGGGTTTAAAAATCTATTTGCATATTTTTATCAAATTAAAGCCCAGTTTTAGTATTGGGTTGACTTTCTTTAAAAGGAAAAAAAAAAGATTGGCTTGAAAACTGGCATTCAAAATAGCCTTCAATCTGAGGCTCATGCCTCATAAGCCTTGAGGCGTTTTTGCCTCAAGGCGCACGCTTCAATGAAAAAAGGCGTAAGCCTCGTTCAAGCCATTCAAGGCTTAAGCCTTGAAGCGCTGATCGAGCGCCTCAAACTGAGGCGAGCCTCGAGGTGTAAGCCTCGAATGCCTTTTTAAACAATGCAAATGATAATTCGGAAACAACACAAACATTATTAGAACAAGATCAAATTTGTTACACCCAATATGTAAACCTTACATCATCACGTTGAAATAGCCATTCGTTAATCTTGGGAAAAAAAATGGAACATTATCTTACCGAGAGCAAAGTCAACAAGATTAGCTGCAACAGCTACAGCAGAACCGCTCGATGACCCGCCAGGAATGCAAGACGGTATTTGTGGATTAATAGGCGTACCATAATGCACATTCTCTCCAGTTATCCTAACAGAAGAGCCCCAAAGCGATTACAACTAAGTATTTCAAAACTGATAGGAGCTTTCTGCGCTGTTTGCATTTCTTCTTTTTTTGAAATTTTAAATCCGGTCAAAATCACATGAAAATATGCAAAGTATGCATATGCAAAACTGACAGATCAACCTACGGTTCCAAATAATGTCCTTTTTTTATATACAAAATTGATAATACAAGCAAGAAAGAAGAGTGTATCAATCTTACCCAAATGCAAGCTCGTCGGTGACAGTCCTGCCAACACATTTAGCCCCTTTCTTCAACAGAGCCGTCACTACCAACGCAGTCTTTTCAGCCGGCTCGTGAGTCCTCTTCCAATCCCGATTCCCAAATCCAGTCAGGTAATCTTTCACTTCAAATCTACACACACCAAAAAAACAAAAATTTCAAAACGAATTACATCGATAAATAAGAAAAAAAATAGAAATGAAAATAAAGAGGCAGTGAGATTAGGAGAAGACGAACACGTCGCTGATGGCAAAGGTGAGGTCGGCGAGGGAGAGCCTGGCGGCGGGGGGAGGAGGCTGAGGAAAGGGGAGGAGCTCGAACCGCTCGACAAAAGCACCGAAATCCTCCTTCTGGATCGATTCGGCGTTTCTTCTTCTCCGGCGGCGAGTCTCGGCGAGAATTAGTATCCCAGCGATGCCAATTCCGACGGCAATCCAAGCCCTCGGGTGGGAAGAGAGGTTGGCCTTGGCGAGCTGGACCGGTTTCCACATGATCGGAGCTCACTCGAATGAGGAAGTGTAGACCAACAATGGAGGAGGAACGAGGAAGGGAATGAAGGGTGGGTTTTGTGAGGGTTTTAGGAATAATTAATCAATTAATGGAAATGATAGGAATATTTTATTTTGTTTTTATTATTTTTATACATAATTCATTCGAGTGATGACTTGGGCTTGGGGTTTTGTACTGGCGTGCACTGGGGATGCGTCGATTAAGGGTTGCTTCTACTTCTCTCTGGACGACGAAGACGATCTTCCCGGTCGGCTTGTCGCGCGAATCCTTGCCCCTGGTTTTTTTTTTTTTTTTTACTTTTCTTTTATTCTTGTTTTTCTGCACGAAAAGCGCGAATCTCCTTTAGTGGTTTATTGTATAACAGTTGTTCTTGTGAGCTAAGTGGGTTCTAATTTAGAAAAAATTATAATCTGTGTTGAAATTATTGTTATAAAATTAAAATCTAACATAATATTTAAAATATTTTAAAAGTATTTTTAATGATATAGTAATTATCTTAATGATATTTTATATTGTATTATATAATTACATATAAATAATTTTAATGACATCATTATGAGACATTTGTAGAATTTTAACAAATTAGAATCATATTTCAATTCAATAAACGTAATTGGGTTAATTGTCTCATTAACCCTCTAATTTATAGGGTGTTTGGTATGATGACAAGAACTATTAGTTAGAATTATTTTTATTATAGTATATAAAAATTTTATACTATAGTAATTTTTTTGTTGTTACAGTAGCATGTGAGAGTTTTATACTATTTGTTACTGAAAAAGTAGTATAAACCACCACAAACAAACACAAGGTTAATGTGTCTAGCTGTTATTCCCCTCCTAAGGGCAGGTTCTTACGCGTTACTCACCCGTCCGCCATTGGAAACACCACTTCCCGTCCAACTTGCATGTGTTAAGCATGCCGCCAGCGTTCATCCTGAGCCAGGAAACCAATTTTGGGAATTTCTAGAACTTGTATTCAATTAGTTCATACTTGTTTAGTATTGAACTGGGACAAAGACAACAATAGTTCTTCTAGCAAAGAAGCCCACGCTTCCTTTGTTGAAGTAAGTACAAGAGATTTGATTCGAACCAAACATGAATCTTTCAATTCATTTGGCTCTCACGCTCAATTACTTATGATAATTCCCATATCTTTTCTTAAATATAATGAGCTTGTCCTCTATTCATATTCAAATAGAAAAATATCGAAAGTGATCACTAATCCAAGAAAATAATATTCCGAGGAACCTATAGCTATAGTAGGGCTTTATCCATTCATTTACTCGACACAACTTTAAATTTAGTTTTTATTTCTTTGCTTTTTAAATGGATTTTGTTCCATGCCAAGATTAAGTGTAATAAAATATTTACTAGTATAATATCATTTTCTATGTCAAATTTATCATATCGGAAACTTTGTAATAAAATTGCCACTAAATATTTTATATGAGAAATTTGATCTTTAATTCATATTGGTTAATATGTTGACTTTTTCTTTTTAATTATTACAACTGTGTACTTTTAAATTATTTTAATATCAAAACTTTACTTTAATAAGTTTCAGGCTTAATAAATATGATAAGAAATAGATATAAAGAAATAACATTATGTATTGGCTCGCAAAATAAAATAGCATATCGAATATTGTTGTAAATCAAGTATGTGTCGATGCCACCTCTTGGTATTCCATGAGTTACAAGCAAACATTTTATTGTAAATTTATAATTCACATTTAGACCACATTTTAAACACTCTCTTATGGACGTCATAATAATCGTTACTTTCATCCTTGTTATCATTATTTACAAGATAAACCATTTAAATTTAAATACAATTTAATAAACATATCCCAAGATCTATGCATACAAAATTTTTTTTAAAAAAAAAATATTCCAAATATTTCAAATCCATTTTTTTTATGGTTTATCAATGCCAAATTAACAAAACCATAATTCAAACAAAATTTCAAAACAAACTTTAAAATCTGTTTAAACAGTTTGGTAGACTGAACTTTTGAAAAATCATAATAAATGTAAAACAAGTCTTTTTACTTAATAGTGTGGAAATTTAAGCATTCAAAGAAATAAAAACAAAGTTCAATAAAAAATTATTCTTCCTTGGTGTTTTTTCGTTTTCGATCCATTGTTCATAGCCCACACGCCCGTCCTCGCCCTCCATCTATTCTATGGTCCTCTTACCTTTATCTGCAACATGATTATAAACGAAGTAAGCAAAAGCTTAGTAAGTACACTTTCCTATCTTACACTATAAAACATTTTATGAACATCTTTATGAAATATCATAATCATAATCATCATTAACATTATAGTGCACTTGGCACATTTTTATATAGAACATATCTTTCATCATCATTATCCATATTAAAAACTTTGTTCATTTTATCTTTGGGACCTAAGTGTTGCACCATAAACATCATTATCATAGGTGCGCTGTCATGAGAGGAGAGGAGTAGCTAATCCCAAACCAAACACGACAAGTCCAACCTTTGGGACATCATAAACATAAACATAACATAGGGTGTGCAACACTTAATTAAGTGATATATATATATATAGATATATTTTTAACATACCTAATAATTGAAACATTCGTTAAACTTTCTTGTTGCAAAAAGAGTTTTCATGAGAAAACAACATGTAAAAACAAACTTTAAAAATTATCATAAAACATATTCTCAAAAATTTTTCGTAAACTTTTATCATATTGCAGGTGAGAATGTATTTACTTGTCTTGCTTGCTTACTAAACCTTAACTTCGGTGACATTACTGCGGTTCTCGATGCGCTCGCCTTTTGGAATGTTCATGTCAAACATTCATATTGACCATAAGTTACTAGCAATACTATTAGCAATATATAACATCTCATACTATCATTAAACATCTCCTTATCACGTAATAATATCAAAAACCACAAAATCACAATTTATGAACCTAGGGCATAATTCCCAAAAGTAGGTAGAATAACATTTATTCACTTAAAAATTTATAATAATTTCATCTTAACTCCAAATCAGCCAAAACCAGTGGCATTAGAAACTAGACTCAAAAACAAAGAATTTGATATATTCTACGCATATTTTGACAATAATTTTCCTGAAGAAAAAGTCCTCGAATTTCAATCTAAATTTTAGGTTTATGTAAAACTATACAACTTTTAAGGTCAATTTTGAAAAATCATAACTATTTAAAGAAAACTTCGATTCAAGCGATTCAAAATAAAAGCTTAAGATGTCTAGTATTCGACAAAAAGATAAGAAAAATATAAACAATGCAATACAAAATAAAAAATTACTGAAATACAACAACTCTTAGGTGTTTGCATGAAAAGTAGACTTAAGGCATCAAAAATTCAATAATTAAAATAAAATTACTTTAACCCTAAAATTTTTAAGACAACCTAATAACATATATATATATAGTATCACAAAAAGTCTCATTGGCAAATAAATTTGTTTAGCCATACAAATAGGTCACATAAACAAGAAGTATCGAATTCACTAAATAGACAGCCATAAAAACCTATCTTGAAGAAAATTCAAGAACTCATAAAATATTCATCAAATAACAATAAAATTTTCAAGATCATAACTTAACATATGCATGAATATTTTTGCAAAATTTTGTTCAAATCAAAGGTCATTTGCCCCTTAAACATGGACTATACTTTTGTGCAAAATACCAATTAGCAACAGTTTGGTCATGAGTGGTAGAGAAAGAAAATTTAATATCTTAGCATAAAAAATTCCGAATAAAGTGAAATTTTGAGGTATATCACATAATACATACATAAACATCATACTAAAATTTTAGAGCAAACGAAAATTTGTAGACAAGGTTATGGGGGTTGGATTACAAAGGAAATAAAATTTCAACAATAGTCTAGAATGAGTTTCTTACCTCCAAAACGATTCTTCTTAATTCTCCTGAATTATCTAAGTGAAAATACAAGATTTCATTCAATTGTTTGCAGAAAAATAAGGGAGAGAATGGAAGAAAATGTGGAGAAAAAAAAGAGAGTGTCTAAGAAAATTTTTAGAGAGAGAGAATTTTCTTTGGCTAGAAATTTAGAGAATGAAGACTTTAGTGACTTAGAGGTATATTTATAGGTTTATAAGAGAGAATGAATTAGATAAGTATAGAAAACCCTAATTCTAATCTAATTCAATTTCCCTTTTTTTTTTCCTTTTCTTTTTTTTTTTCCCTACTTACACTGCAATATGCCGTTTCTTACTTAACATAAGTTATATTAATATATATAATATAATATAATATAAATATATATCATATATATAACATATAGTATAATAGAATATAATATAATAATGTAATATTAATATATTATATTATAATACAGTATAAAATTATTATAATACATAATTACTTGTATAAAACAATAATATTTATTTTCATAACCCTAAAGTATTAATTATCGCATTATTCTCTTAGACATTTTATATTATCAATTTTCGTAATGTCATTATAATAAAAATACTACTATGTAATTATCATAGCATCATTAATAAAATAAAAAAATATGCAATAAAATTCATGTTATCATCAAGAATATAACTGTAGGCATACATAACCCTAAAGCATTATAAAGGTTATAAATTTAGAGCAAGTTGAAACCTATAAAAAAAATAAATAAATACTTTAAGCTTATTATCACTCCTGACATGAACATCCCAAGCACATCGATTTCACGAGGCCGTCACCTGCGACATTCCTTAATAAAAAGTTAATTTACTTAACATAAATGATTATAGCACTAAATTATCATATTCTCAACGTTAGATTAACAGAAGTGTCCATAGAAGAAAACGACGGACATTACAACTCTCCCCACCTTATAAGAGTTTCGTTCTCAAAACTCAAAACAATTGCGGATACTTGGCTGTCATAACATCCTCATGTTCCCATGTAGCTTTTTCTACCTGGTGATTTCTCCACAAAACTTTGACTAAGGGAATTTCTTTATTCCTTAAGATTTTAGTTTTTCGATCTAAAATCTCGACCGGCTTCTCCTCATTGCTGAGATCTTCTCTTATCTCAATCACTTGTGGTTTGATCATGTTTGTAGGGTCCAGTGTTGGAAAAATAATAAGTAGTAGAATTTTAAAAATTTTAAATCAGAGTATTTTCCAAAACACAAGTTTGATATGCTATATGTATAAATTAACCTGATCTTACTGACCTTATATAAGCCGAAAAGCTCCCGAAGTTTGTGTAGAGAAGTAATGTTCCAGAAGAGCCTCAACCAACTGGTCTTCTTTGCTATTCTCTATCCACGATCGGAGTGAGTGTGGGCTCACACGTATAGCTCTTCCTCAAGATGACTCTCCTTCCAATCAATTGAGAGAACCCAAAGCTAGTGTTCGTGATTTGTGAACAAGAGCTCTTAGGGAGTTTCAAATTCTCACTAGTAGAGTATCACTCTTAATCTCTCTATTGATCTAAATAACTCATTAGACTCACTCCCTATTTATAGAGGTTGGGTCTAGGGTCATTCCTTATCAGATAAGGTCTCAAAAATTTGAAACAGAACCAAATTCGGGTCTATATCGGATAAGATACGCGTCAAAACGCGTCAAAACGCGCAATTTTTAATTCGCGCATAGGCAGGCCGAACTTGCCTGATCAGCAGGCCGAACTTTAAGTTCGGTATGCCGAACTGCCGAAATAAAAATCACGCGAATCTTTTATTTTCCACCCGAGATTCTATAGGATAAAGCCTCAGTTTTAATTCAAATAACCCAACAGAGAAGTTATCTAATTAAAACAACTTTATCTAGAAAATCTCTAAGAAAATAAATAGATTCCTAATAATTCTACAAGTTTATCTTGATTTAATTTATCCAAAATTAAATCAACTGATAAACAGACAAGAATTATCTGACCCCAATAATTCAACAAGTTTATCTTGAATTAATTTTG